>JPJZ01001224.1:0-98547 GCA_000750815.1 Pseudogymnoascus sp. VKM F-4516 (FW-969) | reverse complement strand
TCGTGCACGTGCCACAATCTACAATCCACCCCCATCCTCCACCATCTCACCTTCCCTCCCTCTGTTTGCTCTGTTTGCCCCACTACGCCGCGCCATGGCCGCGCAACCCGCGTAGCTAGCACTAACTGTCAAAGTATATCGCAACCACCCTTCCCCGAAACAATCAGGCTCCCCAAACCCACGTTCACTTCGACCAACCTCCCCTTCCACCAGGGCCACTGCCGCTGAGATCGTCGTCAATATGGATTTCGCACCGTACCAAGGTTTGCCTTCCCCCTTCTGCTCCGAGGCCGAGTACGCAAGCTAACAAGCACGAGACACCTCCCCCGACGCAACGCGCACGCTCTCACCCCCCCCCAACGACCGACGCTCCACCTCCGCCTCTCCGCCTCTCCAACAACCCTCCCACGCCAACCCATGGTCCGCGCAGTCGGGTAGCCCGCCGCCGGCGCAGGGCGGTGGGAATGCAGGAGGCGGCGGCGGGGGGTTCGCGAATACAAGGGATGTGGAGATGGGAGGGCGGGGGCGCGAGGCGCTGCATGATTATGAGACGAGTTTGCCGCTGAGATTGGATTATGAGGCGTGTTTGGCTTATTTGGCGTTGCCGCCGGCGGGGGCGGTGGGGTTGTTGTTGGTGGAGTGGAAGAGTGATTATGTGAGGTGAGTTAGGGTGGTTTTAGTGGGTGGGGATAAGGCTGATAAGTGTGTGCAGGTTCCATGCGTGGCAGTCGGCGTTGCTGTTTAGTGCGATGTTTGTGGTGCACCTTGTGTTTGCGTGGTCGAGTTTTTTGAGCTGGGTGCTGCTGCTGGGGGATATCGGGATGATTGGGTATTTGACTTTGAGGGCTTACAAGGATGGTGAGAGCTCTTTCTGGTGCGGTATTTGGGTATGGGCGAGGGCTAACGGTGATATAGCGGATACACTTGATCGATGCGAGGTCCCGTTCTTTGGACCGCTGGCGAGTCGGATTTTGGACGACGAGTAGGGAGTCCAGCTGGTGGGATTCCTGGCCATGACGAAGTGTTTCGGCAAGTAGGGGATGCTATGGGCACGAGGGAGGCTTTGAATAACGGGATATGGAACCTGGAGAGACGTGCGATAATACCCTTGGTGGATAGTATCTCTGGAGCGCCAGGGCGTGTACATAGGGTGGAGGTGGTTGCAGATACCTGTATTGATAATGCTGGGCAGCATAGTATAGCTGCTAGTTTCTTATCTTCGCCCAGCCAGACTGGGAAGGAAGTTTCTTTTAATCATTTTTTCCCACAGTCACGACGAACAGAGATGTGCTCATGGAGGAAGAAAGTAATGTATATTAAAGCTAAATCGGTAAATGACATTCCACAGAATCCAACCAATATCCCCATATCGTTGGTGTTGGCTGTTCCAGGTACCACCGCTTACCCAGTCTCCATCGCCATATTGAACCATCCGGCACTCTCGTAACAAGACAGCGGTTTCTCGTTGAGAACAACTGCCGTTCGTTATCAGAAGTGAGATCTTCTAATGACATTTCCGCTGCATTCTCAAAGGCTGCCCGTACTCCCCCGAGATCACCAGCAGTTTCATGGACTCCCCGTTCTTCTATGTATAACTGCGTATGAGTTATCCATTTCGCATCAGGAGACTCTAGACCAGCACCAAAATTAACCCATTTCGTTGTAATTATTGCAAACCCCTTCTCCCCAAAATCTTTTGCATCGACCATGTAATCCATATAGCAGTAACGACATGGTAATGTGGGTGTCTGGCAGTTTTTCCCGGCCTCTAGCTCGATAACTCGAGCCATCATTCGGATTTTTACCTCGAACTCGTCCGGATATCCTACTATTCGGTCGTGAATACAAATATTATACACATGCCCATCCGTTCCTAGCTCTTCGATAAACGCATTGCTTCGATTCCAGGGAACTAGAGACCAAGTTTGAAAGCGCACCAGGAACTCATTAGAAATAATTTGGGCGTTGACCGAGGAAAGGACAATTTTTGGCGCGGTTTCGTCGTGCAGAGCCTCCAAGTGCTGGAACGCCTCTAGAGGAAACCCAATATCAGTACCAGAACGGTTCTGCCTCATGGCGAGTTGGATTTGCGGGTAATTTATCTCATAAAGAGAAAGGGCAAGATGTCTGTACCTATCTGTATCTGTCATACTCGTGGTGGTACAAGGAATTGAATCTTTTGAGACTTTCCGCGGCCATTTAACTTCACGGAGCTCATGAACTCTGAGGCACTGTCGGCATGGAAAGTGTAGAGGAAGTTCTCTTGCTAGAGTGGTCAGAAATCTGAACCGAACAGGATCCGGCTCCTGCCGTAGCGATTTCCAGGACTTGGGCCCGAGTATATGGCTCAGGCGGTGGCAGCATAAAGCAAGGCAAGCAGCTGATTGTGTAGGAAGGCTGTCTGCTACCAAGAGGATGATTTCTGGCGGGAGGCGAAGTAGCTGAGATACAGTTTCTGACTCTTCGCTACTGGTGGTATCAGTCCAGATCGTTGACATAAGTCTTTTGCAGGAACCTATTACTAAGGCCATTGCAAAATAGATGTGGTACTACACTTTTGCGTATGATGTATTGCAGAAGTAATGAGAGCAGTAGCCAGCCTATGAGCCGAGCTCAATCCTTGTTTCAAATGGATGCCGGACAGACAATATAATAGGGCCAGCGATGGCTCAAAATAGCAGAAATTAGATGTAAATATTCGATGGAAGTATGATCCAGCATACTTCCCCGCTATAATATAGGCGGTAGAAGTATAAGTGGTCAGATTATAACGTAACGATTCCAATATGGGATCGAATGTTATTTCCAGGCGCCATTACCGCGGTGGTGGTTGCCCAATAGCGGTAAGGCGGTACCGGTGATTGGATGACAGGGGGGCCGGCGAACTCTAACCGCGCGTGAATACATGAGACATCAATTATGCGCCTTTACCTCTGTTCCCAAACTGTCGGAAATTTGTTGACCTTGCTATTTGTTTTCGGCTTAGGTTTCAGTAATGGCCGGCGGCAGACGAGGCCCTGCGCCTTTGACTTGACCCTTGAGCGGGGAACCCTGACAATTGGCGACTAAGATCAATATAAGGACCCGGCTTCCCCATTTTTAAGCGCTTTCTAACGCAAACGCCACGAAGTACCCTGCTTGGTAGGGCAGTATAATAGGAGCTGTGTTGTTTCAGTGACGGGTCGGCGGCAAAGCAGGTCTTATGACTTTGACCGATTCTCAGGCCGGGAATCGAGAGCGACTACGACGCAATGCGCCAATTCGAGGACCAAAGAGAGCTATTCCTCAGTCCCAGGCGCTTTACAGTCGAAACTGCCGTGGGATACCCTGCTCAATGAGATGCCATAATAGAAGTTGGGCTTTTTCTAGCAGCAGAGGTCGATACTAACAGCAGCCAAGTGCGAACATGATGCGTTTCGGATTAACCGCTAACCCCATGTTGACGAAAGGCTGGCAGCGCTTCGTAGAACCCGAATTAGATAATAGAGAAATCGTAATACTACGTAGAAAGAGATATATAAGTCTCCAACTTCCTCTACTAGATAGAATAAAAATCTTTTGTATATCACCGCTTTCTCAAATTTCAACTGCCTTCTATCTTCGAGACCCTTCGCATTACAATCAGTTCGTCAGCATAGTTCATTAGAATACTGCTTTTACAACCGCTATACTATTACTAGACTTCTACTATAGTCTCATCTTACCACTACAAACCTCACAATCACCTTACGAACTACGCTATCTATATAATATATTAGCTAGCATGTTTGGAAAAGGAAGCAAGAAATCTGCAGCTGGCAGCAGTTCCGCTAAGGGCAATCAAAAATCCACGAGCAGCTATGCCGCCTCTACTACTTCCGAAAAAGAATCCAAGCGGGCAGCAGTCAGCCTAGATGCATTCAATAGAACATCTCAATATGTGTATTCAGAAGTTGCCACATTCAGGGTAGTTGTTCACAATACTGGAAATGCGTCGAAAACCAAGGATGGACGGAGTACAAACCACTGGTCAATCTTCCTACTTTTGGCAGGCAGAACAAGATCCGTACGCCTGAACATGAGCAATGTGGATGGGTCGGACGAGCTCGGAACCTTTGGCGTTACTGACCACGATTACCTGCTATCGTTCTCTCACCTTTCATACTTCGACTTTACTGTTGTGCCTGGCAAGAAAGTCCACGAATTTTGCGACCTGATAGTTAATAAGCGCCGCAACAGATATGTAATGACAGGCCTTGGAAATGGATGTCGACATTGGGTGTAAGTATATTCTGCATTATATTCATCGACGTAGGCTGATATTTAACTAGCTGGTATCTATTTAACGACTTCTTAAAAAACCACTATTTTGCCGTCCCCGAGCAAGATTACCGTGGCTTGAGCGCACAGTTCTACCGTCGTTTAGCACTCAAATATCACAGGGATGGCAACAAAGTCTATACATTCCCATCTGAAATCGAAATGGGGCAGTTCGTGTGACTTTCAAATAGAAGGCGAGGCAGGAGGCGACGGGAAATCGGGTGGCGGGAAAGGATAAGTTTCTGGTGAATTTCTTGTAGATGGGATGGCGATTCCATTGTTCTTACAGAAATTTTCGAATACAGCGGGATGGTCTTGGGGGAAGCTATGTATGGTTAGAATCTTAAAATGAGAAAGGATGTTGCGAAACTGACTATGAATATCTCAAATTGTTCTGATATACTCGATTCAACATCCCAAGTAACTCGTCCCTATTTTCGGTTTTTGGCCAGAGCTTTTCTAAAGCCTCTAAGAGATCGTGGGAGAATTCCCCATCAAATAATCTCAGAAATTGAATGCAATACGCTGCGCAGATACGTGGGTAAAACCCTGCATGCTCCCAGTCAATGAGGCAAAACGAACCATCCGGGCGCATAATGATATTTCGAGGTGCAAGATCTTGGTGATAGAACACGCACTCAGAGGCCGTAAAGTCAAAACCTGGTTCGCCTTCTTTAGCCCGGAGGCGTTTATTCATCCACTGGTTAAGTTTGGGAATCGTGTTGAAAGTGGTAAGTGCGCCATCTTCTGAAAAGAGATAACCCCGCGGGATTCCGCCGTTTTTGGGACCAGGCGGGCCACATGGTATTTGTGAGAAGAGGCTATGTATAGCTAGAGCCAAGCGATCGATCAGTCCGGGGTGCTCACGGCAATTAATCTCATCCAGAGTCACCCCGTCGACGAAATCCATCACAATATAAGCCTCGTAGCCAATTCTGAAAAACCGGTGAATCTTTGGAACTTTTATGTCGCTTGTGAGGGAATATTTATATGCAAAGTTCTGGTTTGCAACCTCTTCATCTGTAATGCCCTCTCCATATTTGACAGCTATGTCGTCGGAGAGTTTTGCAATACCCCGCGTAAACTCAGCACCATTGATTCTAACACCGGGATTCTCGCAAAGGGCGGCTATCTCGTCGTTCGAAAGGGCGTCTAGGTCAAGCGTCATGGCTAGCTCGTATGCCGAGAGAGACAGATGCCGTGTTGGATCATACAATGATAGTCAGTTATTCTATTTGGTTTCAATATAGAGAGTACGAAGCCGCTGACTTGAACAAGGATGGTTACGATCAGGAAGGCGGGTAATAAATGCGCCTTGTTGGATCAGAGGAAGCGATGTTGGTTATTAGATTAGTCAGCCACGTTAAAAACCAATACTGAAATTCACTTCACTTGTCATATAATTTAAAACTCAAATTTTTTATTTAATAACAAATAGTCTATTTAACTAAGGGCAAGGCTTACTATAAAAAAAAGTATACGGATTATAAAAATACACTAGTCTTAAATACGAAATACGGGTTGATTTTATGTTTTTCCTTAAAATAATTACTTTATTTAAGTGTATACGTATCGAGTCACGAGATTATATGTTGCTATTAGTATCATTAATTAAGAACTACTCTGCTATTGTGCCTAGCAGCTAGGCTGCCTACTCGAAACTAATACCATTTATCACCATGGCATAATTTTACCATTATATTGATGCATACCAGTGGCGTTCTCCCATCCGGCGACTTCGATCATAAAAAATGCCCCGTTCTTCTCCGAGCCGCTTTTCACAATCGCCTCTAGAATCCCTCTTGCGCCCTGTTCGAGAGTAAGATCTGCCCCATCTCCGCCGCCCATGGCAGTTTTAACAGACTATTTACACCCGTTAGTCCGCGCCTGCAAAAATGGGATAGAGTGACGTACCCCGGGGTTTATGGATGTCACAACAAATCCTTCACCAGAGAGTGCCTGTGCCCACTGTATAGTTAAGGCGTTTAATGCCGCCTTGGAAACCTTGTACGCCGGAAGCGGAAATATGCTGAAGGGCTCAGCCAGAGTCAAGGAGCCCATTGTGCTTCCACTATAACGTATAAGTAGTTGTAATAGGGGCAAAATTTATATTAGGTTCTTACATATTCATGATCTTCTTAGTTTGCCCCTTTCGCAACAACGGGAGGAATTTGGTTGTTACAATGTGCGTGCCAGTCACATTAACATTAAATTCTTCGTTAAGATCCGTCCTGTCCAAAAATTAGATCTTGTAGTGGTTGCTGGTTTGAGACCACTTACATTTTCTCGGTCCACCCCGGAGCAAATCCACCCACACCAGCGTTGTTGATAAGATAGTCTAGTCCTCTATACGTAAGCTGGATTTCGACGGCCTTTACAGCCTTGTCCACGCTGACTTGATCTGTGGTGTCCATCTGGATATAAACCACTCTACCAGAGGATTTTTCAACGAGTTCATTGAGTTCAGGAGTTTCTGACCGTGCCGTTGCGAATATGACCCTGGCATCAGACGGAGAGGAATCGGCAAGATGGGCAACCATTGCAAGACCAAGGCCGCGCGAACTGCCCGTAACTAAATATGAAACCATTGAGTCTTTATGTTCTGGCTGTATGTTTGTAAAGTTGAAGATACGGCGATAATAATAAGCTGTTAGCTTGCGATAATGCGTAGAAAGATGAGGATGTGTTAAAGATGAAAAGTTTAAATTTCAGCAGTCCAAGGCTGTATTTATAACTTGTCACCTTTGTATTCATGATGGTATTCTCTCGGACTTCTTGTAACCAGCACACTGAACCGCCGCCGGAGCAAGATAATGCACATGTTTGCGGTTGCTAAAGAGCTTTCTGTACACTCTTACTGTATTATCTCCGCCGCCCTGGTCCGAGAGAAATGCACCTCCAGCCCCCATACCAGCATGGACAGCTAGTCAGCAATTGGCTAAGCAAGCCATCAGTTGTAGACCTGTCAACGGTAATCGCCCCACAATATTAGCGCCAATTTCGAACCGGTACTCCGAATTCCGGTCAGCAATTACGCAGGCCCCCGTCAAAAGCAAGCAGCAAGCATTTTTGGAGATTGGAAACGTTCGCAGGTATGCTGCTTTAGCTTACGTAGTCACAAATCCCAAGACGTCGAGTAAAAAGGTTGGGTGTCAGTTTGTTAGCTTCGACCGTACTTCGTCCGCTATGGAGTGTTTTATCATTATGCAGTTTACGGGTTATGAGAGGTTTCCCCCCGGAAATATCTTGTATTAATATCATTTGCTCCTAACTCTACATATCCTCATATCCTCATTTACTCATTAATACCCGAACGTAACAGCAAAGAATATCTAAAACTCGGGGCTGACTAGACTTCATTGGTCTGCTTCTCCGGCCGTAGTTCACCTCCTCCATCAGGAACCTCAGTTGCGTTCACTACTATAGTTAGCGTAGGATCAATGTTTAGACGCAGCCGATAACACATACCAAGACCCATATACATCATACCAAATTCATCTACCTCCTCAAGCCACATCTCCGTACGCAGATCAAGCTCAGGCCCCGGCTGGACCTCCATTAGCTCCCGCATCAAGTACCCTCCACCAACATTCCATCGTGCCAACCAGGAGTTATATGACGCCTCCCACTCATCCTTGGTCCTAGCGAGCCACAAAGCCTTGCTTGACACAGCCGGCATAAAGCCTAGCTCGGTGCAGGGGAATGTAGGCAGCTTGTTAAGCATCGCGTATATCCACTCTAAACAGTATAAGGCGCTCATCGTGCGCCGCTTGGCATTCACAAGGATCCAAGATTCCCACGTGGGCCGCACATGTGAGGCCTCTGCACGCAGCATGAGGCCGGTCTGTCCAACGTGATAACCTACTTCTTGTAGGTTAACAACTGTTTGTAAGGTTAGGTTCTTCGTGGTAGGTTTTTGTGGCGTTGGGAAGAGGAGAATGATAGCGTAAATAATAAGTGACTGAAACGCTGTGATGAGAGTTTCCTCGTCGTATGTACGGTACTGTAGTTTGAGTCTCAGCTGACATTCTCTGGCCCTGTATCGAAGATATACTGAAGGAAAGTTTTAGTGGGTTATGCTTACTTCAGCAAACAGCCTCTCCATTTCTCGCTCAATGGTGCCTTGGACTAAGCTACTACCTTCCTCTGCGCCGCCTTCCCACATTCGTGTAATGGAAAAGCAGTTTTTGAGTGGCAGCGGTATTTCCTGGGATGCTTGCATTGGGTGGATCATTGGAGGGAGATGTTCCCTCCGTGCCATCATGCGGGGATACGTGCGAAAGACCCGGCAGAGATAAAACATGCTCTGTTCCCTCAGTGCATACGAAAGGGGCGAAGGCTCAATATAAGGATACAGCCAACGGTCACGGATAACGCTGAAATCTGCGTCTGGTACTAATTGGCCTGTTTGCTCTGGGTAGCCTCCATCTTTCGGCGACTGGTTTGAGGTAGCAGCAGTATCGATCGTCCGGTGTGATAATGTTGCGCTGGCACAGCTGGTCGCATTAGACAGCGGCGTGGAATGATTGCTGGACTGTTCTGAGGACTCTGGGACGTTTTGATCAGATATGACCTGGCCACTCGGAGGAGAGTAATCCAATGAGGTGATTTGGCCGTCCCATGTCTGCTGCTCTGTTCCTTGGGTTTGAAGAAACACATTCCCCATCAAATCACTTCCTTGACTATGAGGAAGCGGAGCGTTAGAGTTTGACGGGTTGGCGTGGTTGACGTTTTTGCTGGAAACATATTCACAGCGTGCATTACGCTCTACACAGCGGGAGCAGCGCGGCCGCTGCTGGTCACAGCGGCTTTTTGCACTGGAACACTCATGGCAGGATTTCTGCCGCGGTGTCACCTCTGACTGCTCAAGGCACTGCTTTGTGTGCCTCGTATATGATGACTCTATGTCCCTCGATTAGCATGTTGAGATACCTGAGGAGTACTGCTACAGCAGCGGGTCACAACTTACTTGCAGCGTATTGGCGGTGACAAATGGCGCATTCAAACTCGCCTTGGCCAACGTTAACCATTTTATAATCAAGGGGTGCGACAGTTCGACAGGCCGAATTTGAACCCGATAAAAATTAAAACCAGGCTGATAGTTCTTTCCAGTTTATAGAAGCCGAATTACACAAGGCACAATTTAAAATAATCGAGGTACAGTGGCATTCTTCAATGCCTTTTGTCAGCACTACAGTAGCTAGTTATTATTCCGCACCTTGGCAGCACGTGATGACTCTCAAGCCGTGTTGTATTACTACACATGACGTTTGAAATCAAAAAATGCGTTACATAATCGCGCTAAACTATATAATTCCTTATAATTTCGCCGTATGTGGAATTCTCACGTAATCCAATATAAAGTTAGCGTTTTCACAGGCAGTTTAATTAAACATGACTCAGCGTTAAAAATCTATAATTAGCTGAAAGGTTTAATCTTAGGTTAAAATGTTGGCGCAACTCTCATCTCTGGCAACATAAACGCCCTGAGCGATCCCGTTGTGGAGCGAGCACGGAGGTGAGAAGTACTGTCGTTGGGCGGTATCGACGAATAACCCCCTGAATTACTCACGCTACCCTGCATCAATTTTCGCATACGATTCTCTGGTTGGCTCGCGAGAGATCCGGCCATGTCGCTAGATTTCTGCCGCCGGTTCATTTTGTTAAACATTGATGGAAGAGCTGCCGATGCTGGGATGTGGGAAACAGGAGAGGAGGCGGATGAGGGTGGCGCCGAAGAAGGGGGCGTGAGTGCAGGTGACATTGCCATAGGAAGATGCCAATCCAAGTTGCTACTAGATGACGCATGACTGCTGCGGCCAGAGCCTTGGGTCAAGGAATCGGCGTTTGATACTGAGCGGCCGCGGACGTTGAGCTTACTCAGTTGGCGAGGATCGAAACCTTCATGCTCACGAGAAATAGAAGGCGAGCGGCTTTGGTTTGGCGTCAAGCTGCGCATAGAAGCAGGGTATCGATCGTGGGTTTGGTGAGTTGAGTTGCCGTATGTGTTCATTAGCTGCTCAAGGCTTACTCCCGCCGGCGGAAGTTTGCTAAGGCGGCGGATTGCGCGCATATTGTTGTTCACAAAGGAGGACATGCGTTTCATGGCATGCCCGTTCTCGTGAGATTCATTCGCCGAAACGCCATTCGGCATGGTGCGTCCTCGAGTAATATGCTGCTCCGTTAGATCCAAGGTTTTCCTCACTTGAAGCGGCGCTTTGTTAATGCTGTGCTGGATCTGGGTAATAACGTGGTCAAACTCAACAGCCTCTTGGCCTCGGCGAGGCACATAACTTGTCTCTGTATTGATCGCCACGTTTTGTGTTAGAACGAAGAACGAGCCGTCGCGTACTTTGCGTCGCACAAGATTCCATCGAGTCCTTGCGGGGTTATGTTCCATTTCTGGGTGATAGACGGAATGTTGGGCTAAATTGGAATAGAATCCTTCCAATCTGATAGCCATGCGCTCGGTCAATTGTAGTAGAAACGTAGATAGCGCAGTGAGGCGTTGAGTTTCCGATGATACCTCAAGATCCATGATAGTATCAAATGCATCCATACCACGGCATGCTTCCTCGCGAATCCCTTCCAGAAGCTCCATGTTAAGTTGAACAGATGCTTTGACATATTCTATAATCCCTCTTTCATGGAAACGAGCAGCTTCACTGTCACAAGTAAATTTTCCAATTTGAGAAACCTCATTAGACGTTACCATCGCATCCGGCGAGCTTTTGGCACGGCCAATGACGCCGAGAACATCCGGGAGTTGGCCTGAGCTTGCTCCACTGTTTGCGAGAGTGAAGGAAAGCTTCAAATAAAGCTCTTGAAGTTTGGCGCCAAATAGTGCGGAAAATCCATTCTGAAGCAGCCTCGATTGGTGCTGATAAAAACTTCGCACACCATTCATGTTGAAGAGGCTACCTTGAAACCAAATATTTGTTGAGTCCATAAAATCCCGGGTCTCGAATTGATCTCCGACTAGTGTCTCAACCGATGTCCTTAAATAGTCGGACCAAAGATCGTAGAGCATGCTAATCTCTTCACACTTTCGGTAATTGGGCTTTGGTGTGAGATGCCCAATGAAGTATTTGTTCAGGAGGCTAGATACTTCAGGATTATTCGAGTGAGCAAGGAGGTCGAATGATTTTGAGCAATCAACCCCTGCATTTGATTGAATAATCATCGTCCCTCCAGGATGCATGGGACAGAAGTCAGTGACATCGTACACACTCCCATGTACTACGATATTGATGCGGCTGTTTGGGCGATGTCCTGTCTGCATTGCCACTTGAGAAGGAAGAATGGTTGGTATGTTGCATGGTAGTGGCTTCGGTGACATGAATACATCCAGCATGAAGCGACGTTCAGCAAAGGCAGTGTCAAGAATGACGCTGGTGGACTCCATACTGGCTGTCCTGTGGTTGTAAATTGCCTTTCGAATTCCAGACATGACGGAATCGAATACAGAAAGGGAACCGCAGACATATAAATAGCCCCCTAGCCCACCTTGCTTCTTTGACATTACAAGGTCACAGACCATTGCTCCCTGTTCCACAATTAGAGAGTCGATATATCGTGGTGTTGTTTCTTTCTCTACCAAATCTCGCAAATGGTTGTCGTAGTTGAGACCACGAGAGTCACGAGAGAAATCTGTGTAAACCTCCAAATAGCCGGCGTTGACGTATTCCCGAAGCTCATTCTCGTAACAAAATTTCTCTCGGGACTGTACACCAAGAAAGAGGAGATTCTTGCCAACAGAGCGTCCAGCACGAGCTTGCCAGAAGCTTCGAAATGGAGCAATCCCGCTACCGCCAGCAAAGAATGCACATGGAGCGGCATCGTCAATTGGCAACTGAAAAGCGAGGGGTCGCGAGACGCCAACGAGCACCTCTTCATCGTCTGCTATGAATCCGTCTTGGCTAGAGACTGGGGGGTTCAGAAAGCCACTACCAACTCCACAACGAAGGTCGGGCTCTGTGCAAGAAAGAGTAGGGCAGAGATTGTACTCACATCTCGACACAGTAAGCTCAACCGTACTAGGAAGCAATTCGTCAGGATAGTTCGAGATACTATACGTCCTTGGGACCTCAAGTGGTACTATCTCAGGTAACCATGATAGATTCCCTGAAATGTCAAACGCCTGGTCCCAAATTTTGGAAGGGGTATCAGTGACAGCTGCCTGGAGAAGGTCGCCCAGAGAAGCCCGCACAGGCCACTCAGTTGTTGCTAGGATCTGAAGAACGGTGTTGGATGACGCTCGAAGCAAAGTGTGAAGTCTCATGACCAGATCTTTAGTGAGGGGTGCAAGGTGGCCCCGGCGTAAGATATCTTTGACCGTAAGTCGTGGTGTAGATTCCCTTGATACGGAGCCAAGGTGATCCGCGAACCTATTCCATTGGTTGTCAAGGGAAACAGAGCTTTCAAGCATAACGTCAAGGCCCAGAGCAGCTGCAACCTTTGCACACTCCAGCCAGCTGTTGAGAGGCATTATAGCGAGACGATCACCAGGCTGAAACGTGATTCCGGTATCCTGAATGTCAAGAATGACCCTAGCAATCGACCTCTCTGGGTCGGAATCCACTAAGGATCGGCTTATGACAGTTGACTTATATCGGCACTCAGCGAAGGAGCCACGCATCTCGTGGGGCTCTAGATGAAGGTTGCCACGGTGCGGTTCGAGGCGTTCTTTCATTGCGTCAGAAAAAGCCTTGTGTGTCTCTTCATGTGGCTTCGAATTAACATCGGAAAATCCAGAGTTTCCGTTGGTCTCTGCTCTTCCAGTCTTTCCAGCAATCTCAAGCAGGCCAAATACTTTGTAGCGATGTGTTCCCATAAACCCACGTTCGCCGGTGTAGGCTTCAACTATACCATCAAAGGCGCCCATAAGTTTCGGGTCACCAGATTTTTTGACAAAATCAGGAATACTATAGTGATACTCGACAGCGGCAATGAAAGCCCTCCAGTTTGATGGTAACCACGCTCGTAGGTGAAGTCCTTCTTCCCCGAGAAAGCTTTCGTACTTTGTACGGGCCAGGAAGGCGTCCATTAGAAGGTATGGCGGAAATTGCAGGCCGGATGTCGCTGGGCAGCGTTTAGAGAGAGGAGCCGAAAACTTGGCCCAGCGAACCCATTCTGGGGGCGAGACAAAGTTATCCCCAGAGCGCGGGTTCAGAGAGATGGAGTGAAAAGCATTGGGCATGCGTTCGAGGATTTCTTTTAATCGAATGAGCTCGCGAAGCAGGCCAGCTTTATTCTTGCTCATTACGTGCTCCTGGCAGCTTGCAATTGCGTCTACTCCATGTTGAAAGGATGCTAACAATGGTTAAACCAAGAAATAGATAGGGGCTCCAGATGACTTACCTGACGTGTCAGCGCAACCCTTCAGAAACGATATCTCTGACCGTACACCAAACATGGGCCATCTTAAGTCCGTGTTGTCAAACCGCCCAATATACGGATGGATGGAGGTTGGGTCGCGGACCTTAATGTTGTACGAAGCCTGATCATAGAACGTAAGATGCGGGATTGATCGGCCCATTCGCCTCGAGATTTGGACGTAAGGAAGGCCAATGCATTTGGGAATTCCTTTTACTTCGTCGCCTAAGTCATCACTCATTTCCACATCCAGCGTTGGTGACCGCGAGCTGACGTTGACGCCCTCTGTGCCATTATGCGTTTCCTCGTATCTGTAAATCGAGCAGAGCATACCAAGAGAAACCAATGCTGCCCAAAGCGCCCTATCCGGAATAATATCTGGTGTTCCTTCAACAAGAGGAAGTGCAGCGAGAGATTGTCGCACCCGACCCCTTGCCACACAGCCTGGCATACGCTCGCATATATCAGACCAAACTCGGCCCGGCGACCTCGCCAAGGCACTTGCTGCCTCGTCAGCATCTGGCGGACAGAAGCCATATTCCCTGCTGAGATAACCATCCCGCCAACCAGTATGGGGTCCAACTTCTTCTGCCCTAAGGAGAACTTGCCGAGCCGGGGCTCCGAGTGCTACAGCGAGTAGATCTTGGTCGTTTACATTCAAGGAGTCCAGGCTTTTGGTGCCTTGTGCATTTTGCATGTCTTTAATAGCCGGCATTGTAGGAACATCAGAGTATAGCAATTCATTGATTGCTTTCCGTTCCCTATATTCAATGAGCAAATGTTAAAAGCAGCTTGGAAAAAGCGAACCTTTGGCGCAAAAAGTCGGTAACATTGGCATCAGAAGGAATCTGGGAATAGTTAGTCGAAGGTACTGTGAGGAGCGAGGGTTATAAAGATGGACATACATCAAAGGTAGAATGTAAATCTTCTGGGCAGCCGAAACTAGCAAAGTTGCACCCTCGTGGGCGGCCACGCTCTCCTGCCCCGTTGCCCATAGGACATGCTGATCCAACTGATGCCGACACAGGACATGACCTTTCCGACATTGTGATGGGAATTTTTATCCTGGAGGCCTAGATTTGCAAATAATGCTCGATTGTAGTAAGGGGCCACCAGGGCGAACTACTAAAAAGCCCTCGGGGCGACTTGCGATACAGCAGGGTGGCAAGAAATGGAATAAAATAAAATAAAATGTGGATAGCGATCAACGCCAAAGCAAATAAATAATAAACATCAGAAACAGAAGTTCAGGCTGGAAGTCGATGTTAAGAGCTACCAACCGTACTTATATTCCATCATGTGGATAGGCACAATAAGATGAAATAAAAAGTAGCCAACCTTCTCGATCGGCGCCTGCTTAAACATTTCTCCACTCTGTACAGACGATGAGATGGTATAGTAGCCGCCAAAGGGTGTTTTGACTGGGCTGAGGCTTGTCGCATGCTGCATGGACTTGTATCATGCGACTTGGACCCGTCTCATACTGATGGAGCTCTAGGACAGTATGAACTGTGCCACTATAGGGGCCGCCATCATCTCTCCTCTCTTGACACCATACAGGGTAGCCAGCTGCGGCAACAACAGCCGGGGAAGTCCGCACGTGGCAACGGCGAGGATTCGCCGTGGGCCCAGAAGCAGTTGCGTGGGCAATAAAAATGACGCGCGGCATGTCCCAGACGGCGACTTGTAACTTTGGCAACATCTAGGTCTTCTTGGAAGTTCTTGGCTGTCACCTCGTGAAACAAGGCCTAACGAACTCTAAAAGCACGAGGTCTAGCCACGGCCAACCCCCTCCAGCCGCACAGGCCATTATCGTGCGAGTTTTAGGGCAATCACGCCAAGTAGCACTGTACCTGAGCCATATTCATATTATTATTGTTGCAATCTTGGGACCAGAGACTCCACCGGTGCGCCGTGGGACATGTCCAAACGTCGAAGTACTATGGAACATGCCAAGAATGATGAAGCAAAACAAAGATGTTGTCGTGGCGTATGCCGTAGAAATGCTGCAGCCGGAGTAAGTCCGCCTCCCTATTACTGGACAGATGATGCCTTTCTGCCCACCACGAATTTGAATCCCACGTGAGTAACCCTTATATTCTCCCTATTGTATGCTCGTTCTATCGGTATATATAGGGCCGTGTATCTTGTTTATAAAGTACGTTGTAATTGGCCGTGATTTTTCTCCGCATCGATTGGTGGATCTTACACGCAAGCATTAATTAACTTAATTAATTTACCCGAACAACTTTCTCTCTACCCCACAGCAACGAGGAAAGTCCGTCTATCACAGAATTATAAATTGAGTTGGGATTAATAGAACTCCGGTGTTAAGAGATAATAAACTTTTGCTCCAGTCTGCTGATCGCACCAGTGGCAGTCCCAATCCAATGGTAGGAACCTGGGGTAATACCTCCGCCGCATGAGCGGATGTAAGTAAGACGGTAAATAATATAGTTTAATTCATTTTGCTTCGTTCATGACCCCGCCATCATATGCCGGGGACTTAAATTAAAATCTAGAAACATACTTAAGCATGGAATATCCATCGACAGAGATGGAGAAAACGTTGACAATCCAGACTTAAAGTTTAGCCCAGCAGTTTCATCCGACCAGTAAAATATATCAAGATGAAGATCTTTACTCCGTTTCTTGTTGCGGCTCTCGCCACTCAGTCTTGGGCTGCTCCAACGTTGTACCTTGCAGGAGATTCCACCATGGCCAGTGGCGGCGGTGGTAGCGGCACCGAGGGTTTGTATACCCGGCTCTCTCACCTAGCCTTCGATTATAAATTTCTAACGGCTCTGGAATGTTAGGTTTTGGGGTGTATCTGCAAAATAGCTTTTCTGGTATCACCGTTGTGAACAAAGCCATCGGTGGTCGATCTGCTCGATCATACTGGAACGAGGGGAGATTCCAAGCCATTGCAGACGTGGTTAAAGCAGGCGACTACGTCCTCATGTTCGTAGTCTCCCAGACCTTCATCCTACACGTTTTGCTAACCAATTATTCTACAGCGAATTTGGCCATAATGATGGTGGCTCTCTGAGCACAACCGACAATGGTCGTACCGACTGCTTTGGAGGTGGCTCGGAGGTCTGTATCTCTCCAACAACCGGAGAGAAGGTTTACACCTACGTTTTCTATCTTCTACAAGCTGGGTAAGCACACATTCGGTGGTCAAATTGTAGTATATCTTACTAACTTACGAACTCACAGAAAACTTATGACTGCTAAGGGTGCCCACGTTGTTATCGCCTCCCCAACCCCCAACAACCTCTGGGAAACCGGAACATGGGGCTACACTGCTCCTCGATTCACAGGATACGGCAGATCCGTGGTGACCAGTCTCGGAAGCCTGGCTGCCTTTGTTGACCACGGCCTGTACGTTGCAAACGAGTACAAGGCTCTTGGTGCAAGCACCGTAAACGCATTCTACCCAGTTGACCACACGCACACTAGCCCAGCGGGTGCGCAGTCTGTTGCAGGACAATTTATGAAGGCCCTGATGTGCGGGAAGAGTGCTTTGAGTGCTTACTCTACTACAAGCATCTCCGGAACATGTTACTAAGGTAGTTTATCAGCACTTTTAGGCTATAAATCAGACAATATAAGCTTTTATGACATTTCTCTAGGTAAACGTAAATGTTGTATGTGGAGTCCCCGAGTTGTTAGCCAAAAACAATTCATAGTTCTATAATCGCAATTCTAATTTCCCAACCCACTTTACAACTCTCACGAAAGATACAAATAATAATACAAACTCAATCTATAAAAATGCGACAAGGGAAAATTCAAGCATTGACCTCAATTTGAATCCCGGCATTGCGAAGCCTCTCGATGAAAGGCATCCCCAAAGTAGCGGGAGTCAAGATACCCCCGCCAATTTCATGGGCGTATGTCTTCTCCTCCAGAACGGCCATAGCCGCCTCCACACCCATAAGTGCGCTGCAGTAATACAGAGACCCCTCGTATACATACCGCGCACTTACCTGCTCTCCCTTCGATTTCGAAGGCGCCCCAATAGCGAGGAACTCCTGGCGCTCCACATCCGCAGTGGCAAGATCCGGGCCGGTTCCTGAGGCGGGGATAAGGTATTTTGCCGCCAGCCATTGCACAGGAGGAAAGGAGACGACTAGCATCACCAATCGCAGGATTAAATGAGCCAATACACCTGAAAATGCCCCTTTCGTGGGGAGGTACTCGTGGAGGTTGAAATCTGGGCCGTAGATCTCGGGCATGAGGCTGGAGCTGCGGTGCGCGATTGATTCATTGCAGATGGCCAGGAATGAGGTTGTAACGGCGCCAAAGCCTTGCAGCCATCTATATCCAAAAAGACGAGACAGAAGAGGCTTGGATTTGTGCGTTGGTTTCTGGGAATTGGCAGATAGACTCCAGGGGTTTCCGAAGAGAATCCATCCAATACCGTAACTCTGTATGAGGCTAAGTACGGTATTAAGAGAGCCACCACTCATTCCCTGTATCCTATAATTCAATTCGTCAGCAGATAACACTTCAATGGAGATTGAAGAACACATACTCGAGTTTGGCAGTGCTGTTGACCTCGCCAGCGCCAATACCTCCATGCTGATCATGAATCGTCTTTGCGACAAGAAATGCGACAACATCCGATGGACAGAGTGCGATGGTTGGAATAATCTTTTACACCCATGTTAGCAACTGATCCCCTGTCGGAGTCCAGTCTGTGTTTCTTACAATTGCCCCATTCGCAGTTGCGGTTTTGTGGTATTTTGAGATTATTTCTTCAACCCACGGTGTTTCCAGTGAACTGGTGGAAAATGTTAGTCTTGCATGGCCTACTTACTCGGGAGAATCTGAGGGTTCAACTCACAAACCAACATAATGAGTGCTCATTGTAGCACATGCTTCCACAACCGGGGTGGAGTAGAGATGGTAAGGTCCAATGCCGTTTACAATGAGTTTGCTTCTAGCTGCCATCTCATTGAGGTTTTGTTGTTCCATTGTCACAACGATTATACCTGAGAATCATTTATTAACACGGGAAGCACCTATTATCTCGAATAAAAAACGTACCTGGTTGAATGCGATCCGGATTGATATCCTTTAACTTCTGGGCCAAAACCTCCAGCTTTCCACGACTCCTGCCAGCAATAGCCCATTTTAAATCGGTGCGAGAGTTCTTCGCAATGTATTCCGCGGCGATGGAGGCAGTATAACCGCTGGCCCCCAGAACCACGACATCGTACTCTCTTGTTGTCGAAGGCATAGTTTAGAGGAGTTGAAGATAAAGGCAAGATAAGAAGTAATATAATGTGAGACAACTGAGATGGATTGCAGAAAGAAATGGTTTACGGACTTAACACTTGATTTATATAACTTACTCGTCCAGACTTTTCAGAAGAGCCTCCTCATTCTTTCAGAACAATTCGTAAGCGGTGGTAACTTTCATCTCCTACACTACCATTGTTGACTGGTATTTGGTTCGATGGTGAAGGCGGCGTGTGTTGAACAACCTTCTCCGTCGCTGGTGCGCAATGTACTCAGCACCGGAGTTCCGGTTCAGTGGTGAAATGTTGCCTTGTGAGTGGCTGACACATTTCTTACGCAAAAACTGACCATTCCTGATTAGGACATTCCCGATTAGGACAACGTGATGACTGGGCTGACTACTCGCCTTATTTCTATTTCGCACCATCAGCGGCTTTAAAAGAGGGGCCAGATCCATGAAGAGAGGAGTTAGGAGTTAGGAGTTAGCTTAGGTGCCTGGGGTGATAAAGAAATGTTCTTAAAAGATCGCCATTGCCCCTCGCGGGGCAGAGAGGGTACTACTGCTTTTAGTGTTTTCCAGACCAACGAAGCTTGATACGAATACCCAACAGACGCAATGGCAGGAGATCTTATTGTGGTGAGTATCATGTCCCTTTAATTCCTTTAAACCGTTATTGACGCCGCTGTGTTTAAAGATAACGGGTGTGTCTGGATACATCGGATTCAAGACTATGCACATGGCCCTTGCCCAAGGCTACCAAGTTCGTGCCATTGTTCGCAAAGCAGAGCAGATAGATAAGCTCAAAAACCACCCCAAAGTTACAAATGCCGCCAACTTGAGTTTTGTCGTTGTGCCTGATATGGTTGCAAAAGACGCGTTCAGTGGGGTCTTTGATGGCGCAAAGGTGATACTACATTTGGCCTCGCCGCTTGCAAAAGAAGTAAGATTATACAAAAATCCTAGTAGTGTCCAAGACATATGTTAACAGGTGTGCGTAGACAGACGACTATGATCGGGACATTGTGAAGCCAGCACGAGATCTTCTCATGGCTGTCCTGGAGGCGGGGACTCACGTTGCTACTCTGAGAAGGATAGTCGTCACATCCTCTGCTGTCTCGTTAATTCCCATGGAATGGCTCGGGACTTCAGACACCGAGACAGTCTTTACAGGTACGTTTCTACTTCCAACGTGATTATATGGGCACCATTCTAAATATACTACAGAAAAGGACATCAACTCCAACCCCAAAAGGCCTTTTCATAGTGGTATGGAGGCATACTGGGCTTCAAAAGCCTTCGCTCGCCTGTCCACCAAACAATTCATTGAGGAGAGGAAGCCGCATTTTGATATCGTTGGACTCCTCCCATCCGTGGTCCTGGGGCCAGAAGACCTTGCCACTGGCACCTCCACCCTCCTCGTCGGCACCCGTGCGATGCTCATGCCGATCCTCCAAGGCGCAAAGCTAGATATGCCGCTTGTTGGCACACCAGTGCATGTTGATGATGTGGCCAGAGCGCACGTAGATGCCATCAAGCCCAGTATCCCCGGGAATGCAGATTATGTCCTATCGTCTGATGGGGAGGAGGGGATTGAGTGGGACTCTATGAACGATATCGCAAGAAAATACTTCCCGGATGAAGTGGCGAGCGGGCTTTTGCCACTTGGTGGCACTATGCCGACGAGGAAGTGGAGGTTGGATGTGTCAAGTACGGAGAAGGCCTTTGGGTGGAAGTGTGCGCCTTTTGAGAAGACAATGCGAGATCTCACTGGGCAGTATGTTGAATTTCTGAAGAAAGAGCAGCTTTAAGACTAGGACATCAACCGGAATTGGAGTTATGGGAGTTGTTTATTAAGACCAGAATATACCTACTGAGTATATAACGCATAATAATAGAAAACTCACATGTATTATCCTTCTGACCATGCAACCTTCCAGTGAAGTTTGGCTCTCGTAGGTATATATAGCGACAAGAATACAATTTACATATCGATATCTATTTCTATTCACAAACTATGGGGAATGCATATGTACCACCCACGTAATAACTGAGTCATCGGTTTATGGTACATGCCATATCTACTTTGTCATTAAATTCCAAGATAACATCATTTGACGTATAAACTATTGAACAAACCTCCCTTCATAAACAAAATTTATGTCAACCCCTGGACAACTTTAATATCCGCCCTTACTGCAATATCTCCTTTCAGTCTTCCCCCATTCGCATTCGCCTCAATATCATGCCGGTCCTCAACCCATCCCTCATCTGGCTCTGGCTTCACCACCCCATCCTCCATCATGATGTAAACTGAGTTCTTAGACACGTCACTGGGGACAAAGAGGTGCTCAGCGCCTCCTCTATTCGACGAAGAGTCAATGTAGTCACGGTGGTCGGACGGATAGGGCGAGTGCCGCGAGTGCCAGCGGTAGACTGGTAATAGTCCACGGATTGTGGGGAGGCAGCAGCAAATTAGGCCCACTGAGGGCTCTATATGTGTCCATAGAGTGGCGCGATAGACGGTATCTGGAGTTTATCAAGGTTAGCTACCGAAATATATAGAGTATCCTCCCACTTGGAAACGATGGATGTTAGTAATAGTGGTAAGAACATACGCGTTGGATCCACGGGGTCAATATAAAACAAAACAACGATCCGGTAAATGCTCGCGAAGCAAACACTGCACCACTCATTAGTTTCTTACTTTACTTCCCATGGCTTAGATGACTTACAATCCACCGAGAGCAAAGATCCCGCTCAGCGCCACTTTATCTTGCCATGCCCTCTTGAGGCTAAAGATAATCGGCAACGGCAGGGCTAGGATGACAAAATCCATAACCACATTAAAACCTTGATTCACAATAAAGAAAACGTTTCCGTTAATGCAAGTCGAGTCGATGGTTTTATCCCAGTACCCGCGAAGAGGCCGACACTGTAACGCGCAGGTGAGAAATATGCCAGCACCCCAAATACCAATAATCCAGATGAAGGTACACGAGACAACGTTAAAGCGGTGGGAAGTAAAGAAGATGCGGCGGTAGAACATGATAAAGGAGATCTTGAGGACTGGAACGAGAGCAAAGTATGTGAATTGATTGGCGATGAATATCTGCTCGCGGGTTAGTGCAATATTGAAAGCTTCATGGAAGACGAAGGCGCACCTTGCCAAATCTCAGTAGAGTTTCAGGGGAGATATCTGATAGGTGAGTGCCATTTCCGCCAATGGTGCACCCTTTGTTTGAACACATCAGCTTGAGAACTCGTAATCGGTGGAGTGCATACACACATAGGATTAATTGTATCAGCATGCCATGTAGTAGAAACAGCGCCGTAAAGCAGAGATAGTCGTCGGCCTCAATCCTAACACGTAGTTTGAAGCGCGCGTATAAGCGCAAGATAGCGGCAATAGTGGCGAGTCCGACGAGCACTGAGACAATGATCACCATCTTCAACTCTCTCTCGCTAGGCGCCATGGTGGCAACTCGAGGACTGAACTCCCAAACAGCTAGAGGTTTGATGGGTGAAAGGTGGCGCCAGGACCCTGTTGAGAACCGGAAGTAGGGATGTCATATATGCGTGCAGCGGCAGCGAGGGACACCAGGGCGCGGGTGGGTGCGCTCGACATGGGGAGTGACGAATTACTCGTCCATGGTTCAAGAGGATCGCTGAGTACCGTTGTGCGCTGATACGATGAGGACACAGCATTGTTTGACGTGGGACACAAGGCAGATTGAAGTTACAGACACGATGTCTCAGCCCTCGTTTGGGCAAATCGAGTAGAAATCGAGGGTTGGATTGGTTGGCTGCAGGACGTCAGCACCCCCAACACATCATGGTCATATTGATTCTGGAGTTACGCTTGGCGGTAATACTTTCCGGCATTTTCCTGCATTTCTATTGCATTATACTGCATATTTCGCGTATAATATAAGCAAGGTAACCCAACAAATGCAACAAATGCAAGGCGGCGTGGAGCGATTGAGGATATCTCCATCGGTGTGAGTGCACAAGGATTATCCTTTGTATTCTCGTTCTCTGTCTCTGGGCCGAATATGAACTCCCAACACCCGACCAGGTCAAAGGCCATAAGTTATACAAACCTTGGCAGGGCCATAGGTATATACTCTTAGACAAGATTTATTCGCTTTTGCTGCTGCCGCTGCTGCTGCCGCTTGACTCTTCGGGGATATGCCGCTATACTAATATCGATGATATTTAATTCTCGGCGTGCGGACGAGAGAAGGCGTTGCGCCGTGGCTTAATAAATTCGCTGTCCTTGTGAAACACACATTATTTACAACAGGTATGGTACAAGCTGAGAAAATTAGAAATTAGGTGCCAGTACTTTTAAAGGTCGCTATCCACGTGACACAGCTACGTTTGTTCCCGCTTCCCGCTCCGCTCCGCTCCGCTCCCGATCCCGGAAGTCAGGGTTCATATTCTACATGCTCGAATATTAAGCTTTTATAACATTATTTAGAGCAATTGAGGCAATACAATAGCACCATACAATCGTAGCCTTGTGGGAAAACTCTGAGCAAGTTGGATTACTCTCTAAGTGCTCCACATCGGAACATTATTACCGCCTTTTTCATAACCACGTATCCCTCCCTCCCGCTTTCCGATGATCGTCGTCATCATCCCGCGTCTCGAACAACGACCACCCCCACTTTCCGTAACCTTAGACTGGACTCCGCACAAGACGCCGGGTACTTCTAGCCAAGGCATTAAAGATTTTGGTTGATGCGAAATGACCTTACATGGCCCGTATTAAGCTACATCTATCGCAGTCAGAGGGTGCATATTTTTTGGTATGGATGAAGAAATTGAAGCAGCCGGCTGTTGCCACCGTGTGGCATTTGGTGTGCAAAGAGGTCTGAGAATAGTCCCTTTAGTCTTTAGCGGGTAAACGGTCTGTAGAGTTGGGAAACGTTTTGTATATAAAAAAAATACTGCCATGAGCGTCTGTTGTTGAACGATCTCAAACTTAGAGCCTCCAGAACAAAGTGTACAGCTTAAAAATGACATAATTCGATAGGCTTGTGGAATAAATAGCGTCCAAGAGTCTAAGTACTAACTTGTGGCATGATATGGCCTTTCAGAACTACCCTCAGTAGATAGCTCGGCGTGCAACTCCAAGCATGGCAATAGCTATTGTTGTGACAATCTCCGTATGGGCTACTTCTTGGATCTTCACTATTATAAAATTCCCAAAATGTGTCTGCACCTGCCTTAGCCATGCCTCCCCAGTATTCACGCATCAACTTCAAGCATTCTTCTTGTCCACCGCAATAAGCAAGGCTCTCAGCGACGTGGTGAAATGCATAAGGGGTCAACGGCTTGATGGATTCTGGATGAGCCATGGCGGTCTTTATTGCTGCAAGGCAGGTTTCCGCATCAGCTGCACCTGCGAGGGCGAGCCATGCTTGACTTATCCACGAGATTTGGCGATCAGGGCCACTAATAAAGACCCCAAGAGATGAATCGTAGAATGACATAGCAGCCGCTGTCATTTTGTCTGCAATATCCGAAAATGGAGGAGGTTTTGAGACAAGTAAAGCTAGTTTGTTGACTTGTTTGCAACAGAAAAGCACCAAGCCATGCATGCCAGCGGTGGTATCCAATCCCTCGGACCAGTCCAGAAATTTCCACGCTGTGGATGCGTCCGGATTAAATTTCCCGACATTGTCTAGATGCAATAGTGCTGTCTGCATACTGCTCAGGACCGTAGGCCAGAGCTCAATTGCGGTTTGCACATCCCCAGATGCAACTGTATATTCGTACACAGTTGGGCCAAAAAGTGCATCATAGTCCACAATGTAGTCGGAGGCAGCAGCAAGCTTCGGTTTTTCGAAAAGGCATGCAGGAATACTGCCATCCTCGCGAGGTAGTGCTGCAAACATATATAGACAGCGCTTGACCAAACTGTAATCCTTAAAAGTGCAGTAATTAGTCAACGCTTGAAGCCGTAAATCACCCATCCACAATCTTCGGTCTCGTCTTGGTCCGTCCTCGAATACAGTCTGCATGCAATTTCGTAGAGTTATGAGACTGATGCGATCAAGAGTAACGAGTTCCTTATCGTTAGCCTCCAAGGGCTCAACACTTGACATTGTAAAAGGCGACACGGCGCTTACAGCACGAACTTGAACGTCGGAGAAACGGATCTTGAATTTTTGAGAAGTGTCAACTATTTCGAATTTGATATAGCGAAATGCGTATCGTCGTGGCATCTCAACATCCGTTGGGAGCCAGTCTACGTTTATGACTTCATCCGGGAGCCAGCTCGTGCTGATCCATGTGTTGCACGGGTGCAGCTCCTCAGTGACGTCGTAGGGAATTTCACCAAAGGTAATTCGTAGCCTGGCTGGCGCATCAATATTGACACCTTCGGCACTGAGATGGAAGGAAAGGTATCCCACTCGATGAGATCCGAAATCCAAAATCAACTGGTCCCCTTTGCCATATGTGAGTGAATCAAGCTCATCGATTCTGTGCAAGATCACTGGATTGCATTTAAAGAAGGCCTTTTCATTGGGCTGAAATGTCACAACTGATAATGGACGGTCGGTCCACTCATGCAGTTTAGGTGTTAGGCTTTCGGCCTTCCGTGCGAATGCCTCATTGCAGTGGGTGGCTAAATGCTTTTCAACCTTCTGATTGTCCGGAATCTCAGCAACATCATTTCGAAATGCCATTGTGACACGTCTTTTGGTAGTATTATCTGGACGAGAAGTTTGCACAATATGTAGGTAGGGAAGATATACCCAGTAGCGCTTGAAATTTGGGGGACGAACGTAACCTGGGATCCTCTTGGCTTCAGATGACAAGGTGCACGATTGTAGTATTATACTGCGAGCCATTCCAGCTCCAGTACACGTGCTGTTTGACCCCACACAGCCGGTTTTGATACTCCACCGTCTGCGGGAAAGGCTCGTTCTCGTTCGGGGAAGAGGGAGCAAACTAGGCAAAGCCTTCCATTCCCCACATACCGCACGCCCAACGATTCCGGGGAAAGAGAAGACACAGGTACATTTACACCACACGTCAGCCGGTTGCATCCTAACATGCAATGAAGTAGGGCACCATTCGCAAAATATCCTTAAGCTCCTTCGCCGTTATCAGAACAAGAGCGTTCTGTCACCTCTAGCTTGGGTTCGCTTCAATATGTACAATAATCGTAATGCGTCAGCCCTACATGATGCCAAAATTTTAAAGAAGCCACACAATCTCCGGGTGCCACTACGTATACATGATGCCCTACATGATGCCAAAATTTTAAAGAAGCCACACAATCTCTGGGCGCCACCAGGTATTGCAGGGGTCAACCCCGTATTTTGATACGTGCGCTGTATGTCGGTTCGCGGCAGCTGAGTTTATAAGCCGTGAATCAATACACTCACCAGAGTGGCTTCTCGCTGACCGGCAGCTTTCATAATACAGGTTTCGGACTGAGTCCTCTCTCATTGCATCTGTAATGCACAGTGTTACCGACTTAATCCCATGGTTTATTCTTTGTTCGCCCTTATTTTGCTGTCTTAAAATCGAAAACCAGGTCCTTCTAGAGCAATGTCCGACAATTACGGTTCAGTCACCGCTAGTTCCAGTCGTCTTTGTGATGAAGCTCTTCTACGAGTTCCGAGGGTCGGCGGCAACTGCACCGAGCTGAGCCGGGGTACTGTTACTTCCATGTCTTCCACCAGAAAAAGCGCATTCATCGTAATAGACCCCTTGGACAGGTTGATACAGATCCTGAAGACTCTTATGGAATGCGGGGTAGCCGAGGAGCGATGAAATCGCGCTCCGCCGTTAGTTAGGCAGCTACCGGCAAGTGGGTGATGAATCTCGTGGCCCTTCCACTGAATCACAATGTCCCTGTGCGGTTGTTTCGTTTTGAGTAGTTACTCCCTTGATTGTTGATTTCAATAGTTGCAAATCTTTGCTCAACGTGTTTTGACTATCTATATAACAAGTAGAAGGCCCCAAAAAGAAGAGGCTACTAGTCGTCATTAACACTTAAGAGTTGAATTTGGCTTGCCTCATATCGCTATGCTTGTGTCAAACGCTCTATTCTTCCTCGGCCTTGCCCTTCCAGGTGCATTAGGGTTGCCCTCAACGAGCTCTTTCAACTGGAAGAGTTTCAAAGGCAATGGAGTCAACCTTGGCGGCTGGCTGGTACAAGAAGCCGTCATTGACCCTACCTGGTGGAGCCAATATTCTGGAGGCGCCTTAGACGAATGGGGCTTGTGTGCTCACCTCGGGTCTCAGTGTGGTCCTGTCCTCGAACAGCGGTACGCGACATACGTCACCCCTTCAACTATTGACAAGCTCGCCGCGGCTGGCGTCAACGTACTACGTATCCCAACGACCTATGCGGCGTGGGTGAGCTCCCCGGGAGCCCAACTTTACTCCGGGAACCAGAAGCAATTCCTCAAGAACATTGCCACATATGCTATCAACAAGTATAATATGCACATCATCATTGATGTGCACTCTTTGCCAGGCGGTGTAAATGGAATGGGATTCGGTGAGGCCGAGGGTCATTTCGGCTGGTTCAACAACCAGACTGCTTTGACATACTCATACAAAGCAATTGACGCCGTGATTGCATTTGTACAAAGCTCTGGTTTCCCACAATCCTTTACCATTGAACCAATTAATGAACCTGTGGACAACCCAAATATGATGTATTTTGGAACCCCAGCGGCCCTGTCAGACGCAGGAGCCGCTTGGACTTTGCAATATATCAAGGGCGTTATTCAACGGATTGTTGCCGCTGATCCGAAGATCCCCGTGATGTTTCAAGGCAGCTTCAAAGGAGAAGCATACTGGTCATCTCAATTCCCGGCGAACACCAACCTCGTCTTCGACGTGCACAACTACTATTTTGCTGGTCGTCCCACAGATTCCGATACTGTCTCTGCCGATATTTGCTCCGACGCAAAGGCCTCTGCGGGCGATGGCAAGTTCCCTGTCTGGATCGGCGAGTGGTCCATCCAGACGGCCAGCGACAACAAATTCGCAAACCGGAGAAAGAATCTCAATACCGGGTTGTATGCCTTCAACAAATACACTCAAGGTAGTGCTTACTGGACTGCGAGGTTTTACGGCAATGTTCCTGTCGAGGGCGAGGGAGTACAAGGTGATTACTGGAACTACGAGTCTTTCATCAACCTTGGGTATATTAACCCAAGTGAGGGGGCTGCATATTGTACATAAATCTATCAGTCACCGGCCGCTGTGGGACGCTGGCAGATTCAAGCTTTATCAGCTAGAAGTATGGAGACAATTGTGAATTAAAGCTACTGAACTGTGCAAATGAAAGGCTGGAAAGCTCGAGTTTGTGTGACAAAAAGACGGAAGAAGCATCATGTCACTCACTAACTCTTTGATAATGACCAAAAAATACTATTTAGTTTGGGTCTCCGGGCTTTGAGCTCTGGTATGAAATGAATATTATGAATACTTTATTAGATACGGTTGAATTCAAGTATACCAAATTGGATTTTACACTCTCTCCGCAACGCCGCTAACACAGTACCGACTCTTCATACCTAGCTGGAAGTCGATGGAGCCTATCACGACACAGCTTGCGTGTTGCCCCTTGAAACTATCATACTCACCTGCGAATTGCACTTTAACATTATAATAAAGGAATACTTCTAGAGAGGTAGTATGGGGCATTAATCCTATAAACAATAGCCTTCTAAAATTACATAGTCACAAATACTGATTATTGTTGGCTCTCCCCCATGTGCTGTGGCTAGGCCTTTGTCGGCCTCGGACGGAAACCCCCTTACTCATTCTTTATCAAGATCATATGTGCTCCATAAATATTGCCTTTCTTGCGAGCGATACTTTGACGCAGTCGTAAACCAAGGAAGCCATGCACATGGTGAGAAAACCTCGAATGGAGAGGCGCCATGTAAGATTGCCAAGGGTTATGTTTCTGAAGGGCATTTCTCGGAGGCGGGGTACGGGGAATGTGAGGTGGACAAAATGCTTCCGTGAGTCCCCACAAACCGCTAGTCCCCCAACAATGTGTAAACTCGTAGGCTATTTGGCATAACATCGAAACCAATCGGTGTCCAAGTGCTAGGATAAGGGACCAGCAAATTTGTTCTCGACGAGCTCCGCGGTACTCTAACGAAGTCAACAAACGCGAAGAAGTGTGAGGCGAAATGACGGGAAAGGAAAAGAATGGTTGGGAACAGATTGTATTGGCTTCCTAGCAAAAATACGGGCTACATTTCTCGGTGTACGGTGTAAAGAAACGGCGAAAGCAAAGCTAAAAGTGTTACAGAGCTCATTTTTAGGGGCATCATCATGCCGAGTATTGAGAAACCCCCACAAGCCGAAGGCCAAAAACATCTATCTCCCACATACCGAAAGGCCAGACTGCTCCAGAAGCCACAAGGAACAGCAGCCACATAACTATTCCCCGCACTACGCTTTCATTCTACATCTACTCCACATTTTCGAAGGAGGGAAATGTCCAAACTCATACCCCTGCAAGGCTGTCTCCGGGTCTTCGAGTTTGGTGCTATCATTTCTGGCAGAAAGGGCATCGACGAGGCAGGCGTGCGAATGTTATAAGATCCAGGTCTCACACCCTTCCCAAAGTAAAATATACTTCTTCTGAGTTCCAAATCAAACGATCGACTGGCATCTGTAGTTCTCAGATTTAAGTCCTAAAGATATCTCTTCCGAGATAGAAAAGAGGACGCTCCAGTAAAGTGAACTATTTATCATGGGCCGTCTCGTAACAGGTGGCACTGCTGCCTTTCTGGCCATAGGAGGTAGGTTTTTGACGGCAGTCAGTAGCTAGCACATGTTCTAATTCTCGTGATAGGTTTTCTCTTCGGCTATGACAGCGGCATCATCTCGTCGACAATCGTACAGCCGTACTTCACGGCCTACATGGGGACGCCGAGTGCATCTGAGACTGGCGGCATAGTTTCATCCTTCACCGGAGGCGCGATTCCCGGAGCACTTTCGGTGGCCTGGCTCCCTGATCGTTTTGGTCGTAAAATGACCGTCTTCATTGGTGCGGCCACTTCCGTTCTCGGTTGTACCCTCCAAGCAGCTGCTGTAAACATCCCAATGATGATTGCTGGAAGATTCATTGCCGGTGTTGCTGTCGGACTTCTCTCTGCTGTTGTCCCTATGTATTGCGTGAGTTTACACCAGTCCTTCTGTCCTGAATAAAGGCACTAAGTCCCCCACTCAGTCCGAAATAGCAACCGCAGAAGATCGCGGAAAGCTTAGTGGTTTGTTACAGTGGATGTTGTCTTGGGGATTTTTTATTGCACAGTGGCTCGGATATGGCTGCTTCAAGGTCAACAGCAACTTTCAATGTAAGCAACGGAATTTAACTATCGGATTATGGCTTTTACTCACCAGCGTCTCAACAGGGCGATTTCCGCTTGCATTCCAGGTAGTCCCACCTGGAATTATGGCGGTTGGTATCTGGTTTCTCCAGGAGAGCCCTCGTTGGTTAGTAGAGAAAGACCGACACGAGGAAGCTCGAGCGGTGTTGACTAAACTTCACGGCAACGGGCTGAACGAGGAGTTCCTAGATCTGGAGTACCGCGAGATCCGGGACACCATCGCGGCTGAAAAGTCCCTTTCAGTACAAACCTGGAGGTCTCTTATCTCGAAACCCAGCTGGCGAAGGAGATTAGCTCTAGGATGCGGCGTTCAAGCATTTGGACAGCTTTCTGGCATCAACGTAAGTGTGGTGACTTCCTGAATGTCATAGCACGTCATTAATTTCCGCAGGTCATCAACTACTACGGGAATGTGATCTACAAACTACTTGGAATCTCCACAAGCACGTCTCTCATGATAGTCGGTATTTCTGGTGCGCTCTCTATTGTTTACTGTACCTTTGGGCTCTGGCTCCTCGACCGATTTGGTCGCGTCAAGCCTCTGCTTGCCTCGGCTGTTGGCTGCGGTCTGTCACTTCTCGTGAACGCCATTCTCTCCCAGTATTACGTCGCCAGTGACGGGCACCAGACGTCCAACGGAAACGCATTGCGTGCAATGGTCGCCATGAACTTTGTGTTCTCCTTCTTCTTCACCTTCATCGGCATCATCTCGTGGGTCTACCCGGCCGAGATCTTCCCCATCGAGATTCGTGCCAAGGGCAACTCAATCTCAACCCTCACCAACTGGTGTCTCAACCTCCTCTTTGCACAGACCGCTCCAATCGCCCTTGAGAGGATGGGATTCAAGTTCTTCTATTTATTCTTCGTCTTCAATGTCATCGCGGCCACGTGTTATGCTTTCTTCTATCCTGAGACGAAAGGGAAGACGTTGGAGCAGATGGACGAACTATTCGGTGATCAGTTGGTACCGCATGCGCTTGAAGACCCTGCCGGCGCGGAAGCCGCCATGAGTGAGAAGATGCACCATCTTTCGCATGTGGACGATGCTGAATAAGTCTATCACAACTACTATTGCTTTGGCAAACGCTTTTGAACTCGACGGAGAGGGATGTTGTACGATTGCCCTAACCCTATGAGCTAAATATATAAGCTGTTTTATATTGTTGATTAGCTTTAACAGTATAGATGAATATGTCCATGTAATATAGCATCTAGTTGTAACAGTACAAATTATATGTCGAAATTTTATACATGGATGGGAAAAATTGCTACTGGGTGACCTCATAATGATATTGATACAATGATCACAACGAGCATTTCTCCCAGCGGAGAGAACACGTTCCGAAAGAGTTGATCATACTAGAAAGGGACGTGTTTGGCGTACGGGTTTGAGTTCGGACAATCATCATGTTACGTCTAGGGTGTTAAGCTATATTATATACGTAAGTTACCAGGTATATTTCAACCCCCTCTCATGTGCTGGAAGTATTCTTGTGCGGGAAGTCCATTGCTATAAGGCAAACAATGGTAAGCTATGAACTAATTCTTCAGTGGTAAATTCTTGGTACGCTCTACAAATATGAAACATCTTCAAAAAACAAGCGACCATACCAAAACAGAAGAGCTGATAGAGAAATGAAAGTACAAGAAGAGCAAAAAAAGAAGTACCGCTCAGACCAGACTCCTCGCTCAATTCTCACCCTCCTCATAAATACAGCATTACCATCGTCACCAAGTCTTATCCTCGTCGGTCGTCAGAAGGCCATATTTAACGCAGTTTAGCCTCCCGTAAGCCACAGTCCCAATCAACCCAAATAATACATAAAGTAAAATTACATCATAGTCATTGGGGCTTACAGTTTATAAATACTAGACCGAAAAAGTGTCTCCTTTCAAATGAATGGTTTGAATGAGTACCTTTGGTGCCGGTGGGTGTGATTGAACCTAGACTTCGTCCCCAAGCGGCCCCACACAAGCATCCCCGCACAAGCGGGGCCGCTTGGGGACGAAGCCCATACTCATCAACTCACCCCCACCCTGAGCCCGCTCCGGCCGTGAGTTGAGTACAGGCTTCTACTACCCTCTCGGGAATGTTTCTTCCAGAGTACGGTCCTAACCCAAGTGCAGTAAACATGGATGCGGGGAACCCATATAAATGTACACGACGGGCATACGGATTGATGCTTACCCCCACCAATTCCCCGTACTTAGATGTACCATATTCACCCAAGGTTTTCTTTGTTTTACATCGATATTTTCTTTCAAATTGACAAATTGACAAGCCATTCGAATAAGGCTTCGTTTGATTCAAACCATATATTTCAGGAGGATAGTTCCAATGTCGAAAAATGAAACCATTTCCGAGGGGCATAAGCCTTTAAAAGTACTAGTGGCTGGGGGAGGAATTGGTGGCTTGTCAGCTGCCATCTTCTTGCGTCGCGCAGGGCATCAAGTTGAGGTATGAACAGCCCTTAAAACCTTCTTCGAGAGAAATCATTCATTTAAGATACAGATCTTTGAATCCTCTAGATTTGCATCTGAGACTGGTGCTGCCATCCATATACCAAGCAATGTCAATGGTCTCCTGCGAAGGCTAGGCATGGTCCCAGAAGAACATGGAGCAAACCAGACTGAATGGGTATCTGAATATCGACCAAATGGAGAACTGGTTTTTCAAAAAGACGTTAGACCACTGTCTTTTGTCTTTCCCTACCCTTGGCAGTTGATCCATCGAGTAGACCTGCACAACGCATTGAAAGACCTGGCAACGTCTCCCGAAGGGAAAGGACGCCCTGTTATTCTGAACCTGCGAAGTAAGGTCGTGTCTGTTAACATTGATACTCCGTCCTTGACATTGGAGGACGGATCCACGCATGCTGGAGATCTGCTCATTGGCGCTGACGGGGTACACTCGAAGCTCAGATCTTCCATAGCGAAGGATTGTCCATTACCAACTCCCTCTGGCTCTAGTGCTTTTAGATTTTTGATACCTGCCGATGTCATCCGTGCCGACCCTAAGACGGCTCATTTCCTAGATAGAAAGGGAGAGCTGCGTCTCTTATACGGCACCGACCAACGCATTGTGATCTATCCATGCAGAAATAACACACTTATAAACTTCGTGGCCATGCATCCTGACGAGGAGACGGAAGCTGAAGGGGAGGACTGGGACCAGGCAGCATCCAGAGACACCATGCTATCATGTTTCTCTTCCTATCCTGAGGACGTACAAGTTTTGCTCAAGAAGGCATCAGCTGAGACGATTAAATTGTGGAAACTGCTGGATCACGAGGAGCTGGGGAAAGACAATTGGGTGCGCGGAAGAGCTTGTCTGCTTGGAGACGCAGCCCATGCATTTCTTCCTCACCAAGGACAAGGTGGTGCGCAAGCTATTGAGGATGGTGCAGCGCTTGGGGCACTTTTCCCTCTAGGTACACAAGCATCAGATGTCCCACGTCGACTACAGCTCTACGTTCAGGCTCGTTATGATCGCGCAACACTCGTCCAAGACTTTACACGACAAGCAGCTTTTAAAACATCACGCGGTAAGCATGGCGGAAAAGTCATCGACCCAATGCAATTTGCAGCGATAAACTTCGGTCACGATGCTTACGATCATGCCCATGGAATTCTCCTCAGAGAGCTCGTTAAGAACGCCGCATACCAGCGAGCGCCGCACTCATTCGGACCTAGTCCTGGTCCAAGACAGGATCAAACTGGAAGAGCACGAAGTCTAGAAGAGCTTTCCTACAAGACCTCCTACCTTACCTTCAAAACACATAAAAGCTACATTAGCACGCTCTTACCGAGTGATGAGATGACAATAGACACTGACGGGAGCTGGGCTACGGCCACACTCTCGGTAACGCGCCTAGCAAACTTGAGCTGGCTTGGTGGTCGGGGCTACTCCTTCTTCGCACTTTACATACACAATGTCATCGGTAACGAGACGACACTGACTGTCGCCTCAACCAATGGCGAAGCTACAACCGGAAGCCAGAATAAAGGCGACTTTGTCCCTGTTATGTTCGAGAACAAGGCAGACCCGATTATCACCGGCAGGGAAGAGCTCGGCTTTTCCAAGGTCTTTGCTACTTTGGAAGACACATTCTCGGCTTCTTCCTATACGCTTAGTGCTGGGTGGGAGGGTACTGAGTTTTGCAGCTTGACCCTGGAGGATCTGGTTGAAGTGCAATCAGTGGACCTCACCACTCATGCTTCCACTCTTCACTGGAAAGTCACTACATCGAGAAAGGGAAGTGGCAACAACTACATCGGAACTGTTATTGTCCAACCTCCATTTCCTACTTCAGAAGAGCAGAGAGAGTGGAAGGCTGGCTCGGCGCAGGTAAAGTTTACAGACCTTGAGGGGCAGCAGCTCGTACAAGCATTCCCGACGCTGGCACACATAATCGAAGGTTTGAGAAGTATCAAGATAGTCGAGGTGCTTAAGAGTGGTATTTTAGCTTCCAAGGATATGTAGTCGTAAGAATTGGGTTGTTCATATTGTCGTAAGTTATATGTAGAAGTCATATAAAATACAAACTGTCTTCAAAGGGCGACTTGGCGTTACTTAGCATTCGGACCAGTATATCTGAGATGAGCCACATATACCTTGTGGACATTCGAAAGAGAATTAAAAATTTGTAAAGGTGAATCGCTCATGCTCAATGCCATTAATATTGTAGTCGAGGACTTGGAGAGATAACGTGAGCTATTTATACCTCGGTGGTAACTGTCGATCACGCATTTAATGTGGTCGACGAAACCATGAGAACCACTAGAGGCATCTGACATTCATAAAAGCGAAGGTAAGTATGTAACTTCTGCATTTAAGATGAACATTTTAAGACAGGATATAGGCCAGTGCTTGTCATGGCCGCAATGCTTCCATATTGAACACTCTACACCAGCCAAAGCGTCTTCGTTCTTGCCCATGGGCCCACAAGGTAGAGTGGCACAGCCAATGCCAAAACGGCCCACTGAATTGCGGCCATCTCCCAGAACATCTTGATCAAGCCTTCTCTTGCAAGCCAGGCTGGAGTACTAAGCGTGACCCCGAAAGCGACGGCATTTTTACCCGCATTGATAAGTACCAAGGCTTCTGACCCGGTTGCTGGCCATCCGTCAACTACAACCGACAGCACGACAGAGGGAACAAAGACCATTGCAGAGACTTGCATGGCGTAACCAGCGGCGGCGGCATATGCGCTGCCTCCATGAGCCAAGGTATATGCGAACAAGAGGAGACCAGGTGGAGCAATGAGGAAAGGCATGACAAGAGCTGGCATGCGATATTCCGGGATATGGACCTCTGCGTGAGATCTCCGCCCAAAGAAGCGCGAGATATAATCGGTAAACGGCCCAGCAATGGGGTAGGCAATGACAATGCCAATGAAAGATGCGAGGGCGAAGAGACCGATTCCCGATGCTTTGAAGAGGTAGGGAGGAGGAGACAGGAGCTGGGGGGCAATTGTGGCAATGATTACAGCGCTGGACACTGTCAGGATATGTGATTGACAGAAGCTGGTTATGAAGAAGTAATGAGAAAAAGTGGTGCTTACCCTCCCAGGAATATTCCGTAGGAAATAGTTGCGAAGAAAACCTGTGGAACCAGAACGAAGCGAAATGGGAGCGAGAATTGTCGAGGCCATTCTACAAGTCCTCTAGGTTCGATACCGCGGTTCTTGAAACTGACGAGATCCCTCCAATATGAGCCAGCGTAAGGCGGATTCAAGTTGTGTGCTTGTGACTCAGTAGATTCCGTAGTAACTGCGGGCATAGCCACAGTCTCGTTTTTATACTCGAGCATCTGAACAGCCACCTTGTCTGCTTCCTGTGCAGTTTCTCCGTCGCATAGAACACGCCGATAGTTTGTCTCTGGAAAGAAAAACAAAATAAGAACAAGATTCAAGCCACTAAGGATAGCGCACAAGATGAAGAACCACCTCCAGCCTTTAGCAGTAATGAGGAAGCCTGCAATCATGGGCCCAACCTGAGACCCTCCGGCGAGGCAGATTGAGAAGATGGCCATGGCCGTTGCGAAATAACGCTCCATGTAGAGATCTAGTGAATGTCAGAGCTGGCTTATTCAACAAACTGGAACGGACTTACCAGAAACTATCGCAGGACCGAGGGAATCAATGCTGCCACCAGCGAAGCAAGCCAAGATCCGAGAAGCGACTAGGCTGTGAAATGTTGTAGCCTTGATGCTCCAAATGGTACCAGCTAGAAATACGAACAGAGCAGCGATGATGGTCGGACGCTTCCCTAAGCAAACTGCAGTAGGCGTCCAGAAAACATTACCGACACCGAGTGCTAAGACGGGATAAGAGATTGTGTCCACCAACTGGGCATTGCCGACGTGAAACTCCATGGCGAGAGCTCCGAAGCCAGTCGTGATACCTGCCGCGTACATGTTGGCGAGAAACACCATGATACAAATGTTCGCGAGAGCCAAATGTCTGATGTAAGCTGGCCAAAACTGATAAACGCAGTATCAACACAACGGACATACGCAGGTAGGATTGCAGGTATTTCACCTTTGGGTCGCCAGCTGTGCATTGGGAGAAACCATTATTTGGAGGCATGATGACAGAATGAGATTCCAAGGAGATCAAGTGTATAAGTAACGACAATGGGATAAGGCCGTGTATGGAGACTTGGTTGTGTTTGATCTGTCGAGGAGATCGAGGCAACACGCAGGATAGAGCAAAATATTATGTAGTCCACACGTTACTTCATATGAGTTCATATTAATAGCGTGCGGACCCGTATTTTGCAACAATTTGTATTTTGCAACAATGGAAGCGATGCTGCGTGCTTGACGAGACGAGGAATGCAACCCCACATCACCCGCGCCGGGGAAAAGGCGGGGGTGGGGAGTTTGTCTAGCAAAAAGCCCCCACTTTACAACAGACACGTTCCAAAATCAATGTAGCATTATATCTCCGTGAGGGGTTCTATCGAATACTCGCTCTACCCCAGACATAGAGCGAATCGACTCAAGTGGATCCGCAAGGTAGACAGGGTTGGCAGTAGTTAAGATTAAGCAATTTGTCTTAAGTGTAAGCCGTGAGTTTGATTGCTTCTGTAGTTTGCTCCTCAGATACTCTTCCTAGTGGTCTACCATTCTCCCCCAATCGCATAACGGAACACCTTTGTAAATACTTTCCCTCCAGTACTACCCCACGCCTGGGCCATGCCCTATGAGTTCGCATGATTAGTTTGCTACAGCGCTTTCACCAATTCGTCAAACATGTACAAACTTACTGCATTCAACGCGACGCCTGTAAACATGACAAAAAGGAATGCATGCTCGATTCCATTGCTTCCGTTGGGACGTTCCTCGGGATTCAAGTGGCGATTTAATGGGCGATAGTTGGGGATGCGATTGTGGTCGCGGGGCCAACCAGGAGGATTCTGGATAAGTGTAGATGCTGACGAGGGATGCACTGACGCATCTATGTTGGTCTCGTTGGTGTTGTCGCCAGAGACGTGAACTTCGTAATCTTGTAGCGTGCTTTGGAGAGTATAAGTGATGGGATTTGCTGTTGTCGTGACCGACATCGTGGCAATGAAGGAGGAATGAACGGGAAAATGACAGATCTAAGGGAGTCTGTCAATCCTATGGGCGGATTTTCAAGTAGTAGGCATGAAAAGGTAATCTCGCAGTCTGTAGTTTTGACACCATTGCCAGCGCATGAGAAAATTCGACAACAGCTTATCCATTTTTTGGCCGTCGGGGCATGTCAGATGATTCTGTCCCGGGGTGGGGTATCACCAATCTACACCCACATTCCGTCGCTTAGAAGCACTGTGCGTCAACTGGCTGTCTCCTGGCAGAGATTCGTAGCAAAGGGCAAATTTCTAAGGATGTAAATCAGGTATCCCATGCCATTTTATGATTAATCTCCATTAATGTTTTAAACTACCACAGAGTTTTCAATCCATCGTTGTTGCTTTCAAAAAGTGTTCTTGCAATGCCTTCATTGACTGGCCTCGAGCAGCTACGCGCAGCCGCAATAGATGGCAGGACCGAGAATGTCCGACACAGGCAAAACGAAATCCAAAAGCTCCATTCGTGCCTCCGCGAGAACGCCACCACCATCTTGTCTTCCATTTCTAAGGACTCAGATGGCGGCTCCTCCACCATTAGCCTCGAGTCGGAGGCGGAGTATTGGCTGACCATGAATGCCGTTGAACAACAATACGACGGGCTTGACTTTGAGGAATCAATCAAACAAGAGTATCTTATTGCTACCGGGGCCAACAACCAAAGTCGGAGAATTGGGAAGGGTGTGGTTGTCGTTCGACCGACGACGCACACGCGATTCTATTCCATCATAGTTCCGCTTGCAACCGCCATGGCGGCTGGAAGCTGTACCGCTTTGGAGGTGAGATTCTGCAATCAAATATTATGAAAGGACATGCCATTGATGCGCAGTATGCAATAGCTTGCAGATACGATGTTGAATGTTGACGCGGTCCTGAAAGATCTTCTACCCAAATCGCTAGACCCCGACACATTCTGCATCATGAACACCACTCTTTACAGCCAGGAACATGTATTCCTCGTCGACCAAACAGCAAAGAGCAACGCATCCTCTGCAAATCATCTTTCCTCGAACTCTTCTGCGCGTGCGATCGCTATAGTAGATCGTGACGCCGACATCGAATCTGCAGCAAAAACTATCGTTAAGGCGCGATTCTCCTTCCAAGGAACTTCACCATACAGCCCCGACTTGATTATCGTCAATGAATACATCAAGGGCGAGTTTACTGAGGCGTGTTCCCGTTACGCTGGGAAATTCTTCCCTTTCGCGTCGAAAACGATAGGGCCACGGAACAACAACTTCATAGAGACAAAGAAGGCCCTGAAAGATGCGGAAGAGAAGGGCAAGATCACGACGTCTGGAACGGCAGTCTTCAAGGTTGTGGATATTCATGATAGGTAGGTCTTGTCGAGCACTGTTTGCTTTGGATCACGGCATTCTATAGTGCTCACGTGCTAACACTTTCCAGGAGCTGTCCTATAATAAAGATGAAGATCAGCGGCTACTATCTCCCCATAATCTCGTCTAGCAGTTTAGTCGACAGCATCAACATTAGCAGACTAGGGTAATTGCCTTTCCTCTCCAAAAACACCCCCATTTGATTGATCTTACTAAGGCTCTGTAGCTCCGATCTCCTAGCACTCTACACCTTCTCCGACCCAGCAACGGCCAAATTTCTCTCCCAGCACCTCAATGCCCTCACGAGTTTTGCCAACTCTATCCCTTCTCACATACTCGTTGGGCCCGCTGCGCCTGACACACCCATCCCCCCACCACCACACCATAAATACAGCAGCGACATGTTCTCATCGCCGCGGCCACAATACATCACCTTGCCGGCACCATCCAACGACCTCGCACTGATTGACGACGTCCTCGCCAGTTTCTACAAACCTGCGAAGCAGAGCTCGGCTCTGTTGAAACTGAGAGGAAAGGTAGTGGGAGGGGGTGGAAAAGCCGCGAAGCTTTTGAAACCAAAGAAGGCTCAACCAAAAGGGAGTCAATTGGGATTTTTTGAGCAGGGAATTTTATTAGGGGCAGGATTGGTTTTGACGCTTGTTATGTCGACAGTGGTTGGGGGGGTTTGGGTGTTGAGGCGGTCGATTGAAAAACAGCGGCCCCTGTAGCAGTAGCCCTCGGAGATATGGGGTTGGAAGGTAGATTTAAAGCAGATATTGATGTATTCGAGAAGAAAGTTTTAACATAGAAGTAAGGAAGCAGTGTTCACAGTCATGTTTAGAGTATTTATCTTGATTCCAGCCTGACTTCTGATTATCAACAAATGCCATATATTGCCAGTCTCCTCTCGCATTAACACATACTAATCAACAGCCCCGCTTAAAAAATGCTTTTTGCAAGCATCAAGTATCTTATTCAACTCTTCACACCGCTCTCAGGCCAATTCCCCAATGTAAACTGACTATTACACATATTCCGCAACTCCCAGTCCTCAGCGCCCACTGTCGCCGGTAAGCCAATATCTTCAAAAGATCCACACAATCCAGCAACAAACATAGCCGCCATAAAATGATCATCAGTGCCATGTGCATCGCGGTACTTGGGGACCTTCATGAGCATAGTCATAGCGCGACGCAGCTCAGGGCCCGAGTTCTTAGTAATGGCATCTTCGAATTCCTGCCTGAAATCTAGCATTTCAGGGTCTGGTGGTGTTTCTAAGGCAAAGTTGTCTAAATACTCATTAGTTTCCCAAGGTATTAAAAATATTAGCCTTCAAAGGTTGATCGTGACATACCGCGGAATTGCAACATCTGGAACCAGTTATTCCGGTACAAGTTGTGAACGGCACCACCGGTGCCAATAAAAAGAACCTTTTCTTTCCTCAGCGGGCGCAGCGCTGAGCCCACCTTCACGTGGTAGTGAGGATTGTAGCGGGCGTTCATACTGATGATCGTCGTGGGCGGAGATCCATTAGGGAACATGCGGATGAGGATAAGATAGGTGTCATGAATCCAGTCAAACTTGTCGTTAAGTTTGGCCTTGAGGCCGCTGGTCTTCAAAAGGTCAACACATCGACTAGCCATAGGGAGGTTAGGCACCAGCTCGTAGGCCATGTATTTTGCCGGGTCAACATAGGCGACCGGGGATTTGACGGGAGAGGGATTAGCAGCGACTTCTATTTCGTCGCCAGAGGTAGCCCAGTGTGCGCCCTGAAGGAGATAAAGATGTGAGCAATAGATCTACGATTGAACAGCGAATGAGAAAATCTGACAGAGACGCTGAGACTTACCATCATGACAATGTGCTGGACATCATTTGCAAGGGCTTCGTCGCCGCACTTCTTCCAGTAGGTGGCCGATGCCGACTCCTCACCTAACATCATAGTGGAGCCATGGGAGAAGAAGTGTACCGGAGTCAACTGAGACTTAGCCATGATGAGATGTGCTGTGTTCAGAGAAGAGACTAGGCGGAGATGCTAAGATGGGTGGAAAGTAGACGTGAGAGCTGCAACAAACACAAGCCCGAGAGGGTGAGGCGAAGGATGGTATGTTTCTTGCTAGGATGGAAGTTAGATACGGCACTGAACTGTTCGCGACAGCAGCAGCCAAAGGGGCGATTGTGAGATGGTGATTATCGTCTGGTTGATCCTGGACGCTCTGATCATTGCTGATATAGCCCGAACCTCGGAGTTAGAAGGTGTGCGACCTAGCGAATTAAAACCGTGATGAAGGCCAATTGGGTCTAGAAATGGCAATGAATCATGTTTAGTTTCTCTCCGGGCCAACTGATGTGTACAATTGAGACATATCATATGTAGTCTTGTGGTGTGTACGGGTCTGGTGGGGGAATATGGAAGCGGAGTAGTGGCAGTGAGTGGGGAGTGGGGTTGCAGTTAGCTGCCGCCATGTGGGGAGAGGGGCCGGTGGAGCAAGCGAGAATATGAACGACACAAGTCTGCTCAGGCCCATTGAGTGTAAAAGTGCCTCTGCTCCATACTGAAGATCTATAATCGTAGTGACATTTTCAATTCAGGGATTTCCATTGTTGACTTTGCCTTCATGCCTTCTAGCCTGCGCCGATAGCTTGTCGACCTTTCTGTCAATTGCAGTTTATCAAATATCTAAGGCTTTGCGAAGACTCTTTGAACATATGCTGTTGGCCGTGGTCGGTGAACATGCTCTCGTTGTCTCGCCGTAGCACAATCTGTTAGCCACATGCCCCCTCACCAATACCTCCGCTGTATGTAGATAATAATATTAGATTGGTATTCGTCGTTTAAGGCTTTTCATAGAGAACGAGGCTGACCGTGGAACGCAGACCGAGGTGAGGAGGAAGGTGGAAACGAAAGGGAGAGCGAATAACAAGTTAGCCATGACCTTATAATATTTCCTCAGCAGTTTAGCAGTTTATGTTAATTTTGTTCTTGTTACCTTGATGTCCTATTAAGAAATTATGATGTATAGAGGTGTCGGAGTTCACACTTATGCCTCGACCAATTTAGCCCGCCAACGTTAGCGCTAGACACCAGAGTGGGGTAATTACCCCACTCTGGTGCACTCACTTATCGCCCCCACCTCACTAACATAATGTTATCTTGTGCCACACGTCTGTTCAATTTCAACCCTCCCAAGCGTGACGGCCGGGACCACCTTCTCGTTCGCTCCACAGCCCAAGTAAGCGTAAGCAGAGGATGCCTGATGCAGCAACGACGCAAAACGCGACCGGACAGAAACCTATGCTGAAAGACTCATATGCTGAGGGCATGGGCCGTGGGAATGATGAGTTGGGCGACACCGAAGCTGGCGGTCGGTCCAATCGTAAACGACAGCGACAACATCCCAAGGCATCTGCCACCCACCAATGCGGGATCTGTCAACGCACATATGAGCGTGCAGACAGGCTAAGCCGCCATCTGATGACCCATGAGAACGCACGACGTTACCAATGTCAGCGATGCCAGAAGAGCTTCAATAGAGGAGACCTTCTGACTCGACACATGATGACGCACGACCGACATGATGGTGGGTTACCCGATCATGGCACCATTAACCGTACCGACCGGGTAGGCCAAGCATGCCTCGCATGTGCGACCGCCAAAGTCCGCTGTGAGAACAACAAGCCGTGCCGGCGCTGCCAGAGTAAGGGCATCACGTGCGAGGTGTCCAACCTGACGTCGAAAAATGCGCTGGGGCAGATGTCTGGTACCAGAACGTCCCAAAGCCGCTCCCCTGACACATTGAACCGGGGCAGTAATTCATCGGCAACGCAGCCGCTTCCATCAAGACAGCAGCAGCAACAACCGCGGCAACAGCAGCATCAGCAACAGGGCGAGGGCGAGAACGAGGAAGAAGATGAGGATGAGGAAGAAGATGAGGATGAGGAAGAAGATGAGGAAGAAGATGAGGATGAGGGTGAGGATGAGGCTGAGGATGAGGAGGACCAAGACGAAGATAATTACCAAGGGCTACAGCAACAACTACAGATGCAGCATCCTGTCAATAACGATTTCGCGATTGAACAGCAGCCAACTGGACAAATTCTTGACGCAAACCAAAGCTCTAACGCTCACGCCAACCAGCTTCCAAGCCATAGTGGTATCACGGATCATGAATTCGCTCGTCCCGCATGGGTGCAAACTGCGGCCGCTCAGGTAGAAGTCTATAACATGCATCCTATGTCTGTGGATGAGAACCAGCTTGCCTTCGACAGTATCATGGAAGAGATTCAGTTTATGCCCTACATAGTTGATTTCAACAATCAGAATCTTGATACAGACCTTCTTAACTTTAACTTTCAGGACACGCAACTGGATGCGTTTCCAGCTCCGCCTATAGAGGATATCAACAAGGAATCTGTTAGCGAAGTACCGACAGGTCGGCCCCCGCGGCCAGCTCGTGACGTCCGCGCTGGCTACGCTGCTTTCAAACGCTCGCCGTGGCTGTGGACGCCGCGGCAACTCGACCATGTCCTTCAGGATGGAGAAAACCTAACACTTGATGAGGACAGTATCTCGTCGGCACTGACCCCGAACTCTTCAGGCCTGACGCCCAACGTTCCAAGCTGTGGCTTCCCCACGATCAAACCAGCAATGCGTGATAAGATGTTTTATTTAGTCGCGACGATGGACAAATATACTAACCGCGTTATTGATTTTCCCTCTCTCGATGTTATTAATCACGTCGTGGAAGCTTTTTTTGTTCGACAAACTTACCAAGTAGATAACTGGATTCATATACCAACTGTATCGCTATCTGGAATTATCCCCGAATTAGGGTTGGCAATGGTGATTGCTGGCTCAGCCGTTATAGCTGTGCCCGCAATATGGAAGATGGGCCTTGTTCTTCAAGACGTCGTCCGTGTAAAACTAGGAGAGCTGGTAAGAATTATGATTGCCAACTAAAGGACCGTATTAGCTAAGAAGTATAGTGGGAACGGCAGAATAGTGCCACGCGCAACCTGCAACCACTGCAGGCTTGGATGCTTTCATTAGACGCCGGACTATGGAGTGGTTTTCAGAGGCAAATGGAACTCGCTGAGAGTTTTGAGCAAACTTTGATAACAGTGTGTCCACCCAAACATCTTTCTGGATAATACACTCGCGTGCTAGCTTTGAGGTCATGTGCTAATTGAAGGTAGATGATGCGTCGTGGTGGTATGTTTGGGGCAACGGCTGACACACAAAGTCTCATTCCACAAGAATCAGACACGGGGAACGTCCTCGAAGCAAAGTGGAAGAAATGGATACAGCGAGAATCATTTAAAAGGTTAGTCGAGGAGCTGATACAAAGGTCCTATCACAGTACTAACATATCATTGAGGCTATCCATACATTTGTTTCTACATGATACCCGGGCGTCAATTGCTCTTCAAAAAAATCCGCTAATCGCAGTCACGGACATCACAATCTCATTGCCAGCATCTCGGATTTTCTACCTTGCCGGTTCCGCTACAGAGTGGAAAACATGTTTTCACGAACAAAGAGTTCCTCCCCTGGCGCGAGCTTCACTCCAACTGATCGACATCATGCACGATATGAGCGTTTTAGACGACCTCCACTCGGAAGTCGACGCTGCTCTCTGCTACACAGCCGCCATTCACGGGTTCTGGGGCCAAATCTGGTCATTTCGCGAATCCTGGAAGTTCTATGATGTTGACTTGGACAAGGATTCGGTGCATCGTCTATGGCTTATGACACAGCAGCGCGAGCTCTACCAGCAAGTGAAGGCCTTTGAGCAAGCTCTAGTCGCCAAACCACTCCCGCAATCCGAGCTACTCATAATAATCGAGCTCCTTCTCATGATCCTTCATGTCTCAGCCGAGGAACTCCCGCGCTTCGCCGGTAAGTATGGCGAGGAAGCAGCATCAAGGGCATTTGTTAATCTAGACCGGTGGTCTGTTACCGAGCAAGCAAGAAAGGCAGTGTGGCATGCGGGGCAGGTATTGCGTTGGGCAGCAGTGATGCCTCCGGCAGAACTGCGGGATTTCTACGCCATCGCTGTGTATTTTGCCAGTCTTGCGCTATGGGCATTTGGGCACCTGTCAACCTCCAAAATCTCCCCAAATGGCTTGGTAAATCGGAATAATCCCTCCTCTGTGGATTCCAACTGCAAAAGCACCTTTGTCGTTCTCAACAGCGAGGAGACCTCTAGCGCTCGCTCATTCATCGCTGGCCGTCAGATTACACCGGCCCTGGCAGTCGTGGTATCCAACCGGCACTCAAAGCTGCCAGGGGCTCAAGGCGGGACATTCATTCAATTGGACGATCCAAACGCTATACTGCAGATGGCTCGGGACTTGTATCGGAATAATTTCCCGTTTGAGGGCGAGCCCTTACCGCCGCTTGTAGAGAACATTGGTAACTTGATGAGAGACCTTGGCAGTTTGCCCCAGAATCGCTTTTCCCGGTGTGTAAGCCCAATATAACGAGTCCTACCTGCGGCGAGGCAAAGTAATGTGGATGGAGCTATGAATATGCCTCCATTGCACCAGAATAATGACTGGAAACTATGTATGAAAATTATAATAACTGTTACGGTGTGATTGACGTCGTGACTCAGATTGAAACATGGCAGCAGATATGCTTAGATATATCCTGTTGATCACGCTTCACAACGGATCATAAACGTCATATATATACCCTACTCTACTCGTGAGATGTCGGCCGGTTACATACCCTATCCGTGGACCTCACGATACTACCCCGATATCCGCCGCACACTGCGGCCTACAACCCTGGCCAGAACCTAACGATACACGATAACCCCACTTACCGGAGTGGGGGGGAATTCACTCCCGGCGAAACATATTTACTCAATCTCCAATTGCGTGCTCCTTCAGACATTCATATATGATATACTATAAAGTATTTATTTTAGATGTCAACATATCACTAGTCATACCCACCCTATCCCCCACAGCTGAACTTATCATCAAACTACGATCTCCAAATTCGCAGCAATGTCAATCACAAACAACAAGATCAGAGACTTACTGGTAATCACGGAGGACAGAGAGAACAACCTGGTTTTCGAAAAGAATGTCTCCGTGCCTCTAAAATCTTCTACTCTACCCGTACGCTGCAATGTGTATCGGCCGCTGTCCCAAACGTCAGATGCGAAGTTTCCAGTTTTGGTGACCTACGGGCCGTACGGGAAGGACATCCCCTACGATAAGTAAGGATTATACAGCTTTTGCTTCTTTCATCACACCGTAAATTGATTGTCTACTAAAAATTGCGTGTAGTTTCTTTGCCCAGTCATTCTCGGAAGTGAATCCCGAGCACAAGAGCAAGTACAGCGCGTGGGAGACACCCGACCCGGTGTTCTGGACGTCGAAGGGCTATGTGGTGGTTCGATGTGATGAACGGGGTCTAGGGCAGAGTCCAGGACTGCTGGACACAATGTCGAGGAGTACGAGCGAGTGTTTTTTTGATGTTGTCGAGTGGGCGGCGGAACAGCCATGGTCGTCGGGCAAGGTGGGCTTGCTAGGAATCAGTTACTATGCAGGTACATATCCCCACCACTCGCACAACCATGCACAGTGCAAGTCAGCTTATAGACATGAATAGGTAGTCAGTGGCGAGTGGCGGCGCGCAGGCCCAAGGGCCTGGCTGCAATCGTGCCATGGGAAGGCATGACGGACTACTATCGTGATCGGTGTCGACATGGCGGTATATTATCAAACGACTTCATCAAGTTTTGGTGGAATCGACAGGTTGTTACGAACCAGTACGGAAAACCCGGCCGGGCGGCATCCAAATGGGGCGAGGACACAGTTGAAGGTGATTTGCCTGAGGATATACTGGTGCAGAATCGAAATGATCAGAACATCGACAACGAGAACAATAGATTCCTAGACGACACCTACTATGCCTCCAAAGAATTTAACCTGGAGGATATCGAGGTCCCTGTTCTGTCTGTGGCTAACTGGGGCGGGATATTGCTACATTTGAGAGGTTAGTGGTGTATCATCTATGATTTACTAGTGATTTTTGACAGATCATATAGGTAATGTCAACGGGTACATGTGGGCCGGGTCCAAACTAAAGTATCTACGCTTCATTACCGGCCGTCACGATTTGCCATTCTACTACAAGGAGGAAGTCGAGGTTCAAAAGTCCTTCCTTGATGCCTTCCTTAAAGGTCAGGATACAGTTGGATGGTCTACACCAGGCAAAGTCGCGCCTGTGAGCGTGATCCTACGCAAAGGTAATGTGGGATTCAATAACGCAGAGGCAGAAAAAGTGTACGAAAGGCGAGAAGAGCCGAAATGGCCATTGGAGGGAACACAGTACACCAAGTTCTATCTTACACCTGAGAACACTCTTTCTACCACTGTTCCATCCGTCAGTGCTTCAACCATCTCATACGAAGCCCTAGGAAATCTGTCAAATCCACAGCTACTCCAGTTCATTAGCGCTCCATTCGAGGCCGACACTGAGGTCACAGGCCACATAACCTCCCATTTAAACGTTTCCTTGACACCGAACTCTGCTGCTATCGCTCCACAGAAGGACATTGACCTTTTTGTGACCCTACGCTACATCGACCCGTCCGGCGAAGAAGTCCACTATACTGGCACCGCTGGTGACCCTATCCCCCTGGCCAAAGGCTGGCTCCGTGTCTCACTGCGGAAGGTTGCCTCGGACCATCCGCGCCACTGCGAATACCAGCCGTACCGCGAGTACCGCTCAATCGATGTGCAGGAAGTCAAACCTGACGTTTCCTATGCTGTCGATGTTGAGATCTGGCCAACAAACGTGGTAGCTGAGAAAGGGGGCCGAATTGTACTCGAAATTGCCTCTGGAGACACACAGGGGAGTGGCATTTTCACGCACACAAATGAGAAAGATAGGTATGTCGTGGCTTTGGCTCTGTGCCTCTACTCCTTCTCGCCGTCGGCAATTCTGCACGCTCATGCTAACTTCTTCAAAAGATCTCCGGAGATTTTCTCCGGGACGAACAATCTCCATTTTGGAGAAGGCATGGACAACTACGTCATACTTCCAATTGTACCTGAAAGATAGAAGACTATATTATGGAAAGATATAGTAACGAAACGGACTTTAAGCGAAGTGTGTTGAATATAAGTTCATTCCACCGGACCTCTTAATTGCTTCTCTTATATAGCAGCCAAACTAGATGATTTGTCTGTCCTTTGACAGGTGGCACAGTTCTTCGATATTTCATCTATTCAATTGTATGAGCTAACTAAAGCCACGCCTATTGCGCTCCATCTTCCTACCCATCTCACTGGGCACTCTTTCTCACCCCTACCATGCCACCCAAATCCTCCTCCAACTTCTTCCCATCCTTCAATTCGACCGGTGCTGCTTCGGTCAAAACATACAACATCCTTGACCACTCCGTCTTACTGCAATTTCTCCAAGCATGATTCGTTCCTCTTTGCACACAAATATCCCCTCGCTTCATGACCCTCTTCTCGCCACCGTCAAGGATCAACTCCACCTCGCCCTCTAAGACGACTCCATAATCCAAGCTGGTAGTTCGGTGCATAGGCGATGACTCGCCGGGCATCATGTCAACGATGCGAAGGACGGTACCGTTAGGGACGACAAGGCTGGGGGGCGCAGCGAGATACTCGCTGTATGTTTTGATGTCGGCGTTGCTAGAGAAGGAGACGGGGTAGGCAGACGTGCAGTAGCCGAGGAAGAAATTGGCTACACCGGCTCCGGTCCACAAAGCAGTGTTGGAGATGGTAGTGTCAAGGAGTGCAGTGCCTGTTTCCGAGTTGGCCGTGATGTAGCGGTTGATGGGAGGGAGGGGGCTGGGTTTGACATAGTTCGCCATTTCGTGAAGAATGATTTGAAGATAGAGTTAAGAGACGGATTAGTAAGTTGATTGAGTTTAATGGTCATAAATCTTGTGTGAGATGTTAAAATTAAATCAGAGCGAATTTGGTCACATCTAAAAGTGGTTGAAGACTTTATCCGGTGCATAATGTCACCATCCACCAACCGGCCGGATAGTGGGGGCCGATCCGGGTGCTATTGGATTCCACCCCAGGCTTTTGATTCGCCAAGCTAGTATTTATTCTAGGTTTGCAGCGTTCTTAAGTTTTGTGTAATTGGGGCAAATTACGGGAAGGTGGGTGTAGAATAGTGGTAACAGTAAGGGGACACCGTTCGACAAGCAAAACTAGCGTGAACGGCGACCATCTCGGAATCCAAACTCTACTTCTCATTGACTCTCGTAGTTTAACTCTGCTTGAACCCATTCATAAATACTTGCAAAGCTCACGTATACCTGCCGTCATGTTTGCGTCCCACTTTTCGGCCCGTAACATTCCATTTGGAATTGCAAGCAGTGAAGGCCATCCCCGCCGGTCTGCAGCCACAAGACTCGAAAACACGGTAATATACCTTGACGAACTCGCAAAACATGATCTTCTTTCTTCCTTACCGAAAGAAGCAGTTATTGCCTTCTCTCAGGTACAGTTTCTCTAGTTCTTCCCATGAAGTCGCCTTCTAGGGCTTGCCTAATTTATGAAGGTCGATCTGAACGACTTTGCTGCGCTTCCTAGATCTATTCACCAACAAACTAGAGTAGCACTGCAGTCTCTATTCAAAGAACCTCTAACATCTTTCCCAGCTGGATCTACAGCTGAACTTGAGGACGTTACCATGCATCTGCCCGTCTCGATCCGCGACTTTACAGATTTTTCATGTTCAAAGGACCATGTACTCAATGCTGGCGAAGCAATACAGAAGAAACGCTATCTCCCACCTGGATTTCTGCATTTTCCAATAGGTTATTCTGGGCGAACATCTTCGATTATTGTTTCAGGGACATCGGTTGTCAGGCCCAAAGGACAATTCCGCGATGCTCAAGGTAGCATAAGATACGGACCAACAGAGCAACTGGATTACGAGTTGGAACTTGCCTGCATTGTCGGTAAGCCCACCAAGTTGGGCGAAATTGTAGCAAGCAAGGATGCCGATGACCACATATTTGGATTTGTCCTGATGAATGACTGGAGTGGTAAGTTTACCATGTTCGAGCTCAGCGGATGTTCACTTAACTACCATTCAGCGCGAGATATCCAAGGTTTAGAAATGCTCCCGTTGGGTCCACTCAATGGCAAGAGCTTCGCGACATCATTGTCGCCCTGGATCATCACCTTAGATGCACTACAAGCCTCTGCAGTCAAGGGCCAGCCACGCGAGTTGCAGGTTGCATCATATCTTGTGGATCCCAATCCCATTAATAGCTACAACATAGCCCTACAGGCTGATCTCATGACTGGCGGAAAATCGACCACTATCTGTAAGAGCAATCTCAATGCCATGTATTGGAGCTTCCGGGACTTGGTCGTGCACCAGAGCAGCAATGGATGCTGCATGAACACCGGCGACATCCTAGCTACAGGCACAATATCGGGCTCGACGGGTGGGAGCCACGGATGCTTACTAGAACTTACCAAGGGCGGGCAAGACAGCTTCGAACTCGGTGATGGAAAGTCGAGAGTTTACATCGAGGACGGTGATCAAATACAGATATCTGCATTAGCATCTGACGGTGTGGGATTTGGAGAATGTACCGGGAAGGTTCTACCAGCATGCCTCTAATATTACGCTACAGGTCACTATTGAATATCTCGTGGTACGCAGGCCCGATGAGCACACTCAGTGGAAAGTGATTAGTAATATCTAGAAGATAGCTCTTGATCAATTCACGCTATAATACCGTAAAGGCTACCACATACTATATCGAGGCATCAGTAGAGCTTATAAAGACACTACTGCCATATAAAGCAATTCCAAAAGCAATAATTAAATTCCATGTGGTGTTTGGATAGTGCATTAGCTACTTTTAGAATTAACCCCACATTCCGGGGTACCTTTATTTGCAGATGCACCCCTGAGTTACCCCATGTCCCGACAGCAAAGTGCGGGGGATAAATGTCAACGGCTGGAGTGACTGAAAAAGAGCTGGCCCGCCTGCTATTCATCTTTCTTGAATTTGAGCAGTTCCAGGGATACTTCTATCCTCTATCGAAAAACGTGGATCATATTGCAATTCCTATCGATAAGATCTCACGATGCTAACGTCAAATGTACGTGAGCTTATGCTTTCTGCCGAGTGCCCATACTAATTTTGTGGGGCGACAACAATTGAAGTGCCCAAAGTGAGCACTTCAACTGTTTGTCGCCCCACCCCATAATGCAGCTCTAACGGATATCTAGGACCCCGAGCATTTGAGCGAGTCACGCGTACCAGAAATACTGGTTGGAAGTTTAGTTCCATTCACAATTGCTTCGGTAGCTGTCGTTGCTCGTTTCTTCACACGGGTGTTTCTGACCCGTAACTGGGGCACGGATGATTCGTGGATTGCACTTGCTTGGGTAGATTGATTCGTGCCCGTATACGCTGAGTAAATGCTAATATTCCGGCAGATCTTTGAGACCATTCTCATATCCCTGAACTGCCTTCTCACGAGATACGGCACTGGGCGCCATCAGGATGCCATAACTGAGGAGCAATACCAGAAAGCACTGTTTCTGGGCTTTTTCACTCGCCTCGTCTACCCAATTGTGCTAGGTACTACTAAGATTGCTATCTGTGCTTTGCTTTTACGGATCTTTAGAAGCCACAAGAGAGGCAGATATGCGATATATGGTTTCATGGCTTTCGTCGGTTCCTACACCACTGCAGTGATATTTGCAAGCATCTTTCAATGTCGTCCTGTCAGCGAAGCTTGGCAGGTCGCGAGTTCGGCGCAGTGCAGCAATTATCTTATCACCCTTTGGGTAACTGGGATCTGTAATATCTTATGCGACGTTGTACTCCTGTTCTTCATAGTTCCTCAGATCCGTAAGTTATGGCCGCGCACGCATAGGACGAACGTGGCTTATCTCTTCGCAGTGTCACTGAAAATTGATCGTGGCCAAAAGGCTGCGCTCTTGGCAATCGTGTCTCTCGCCTTGCTTGTTATCGTGGCTGCAATTGTGCGTCTCGCACGAGTCATTCAGTTCAACGCTAGCAGTGATCAAGCTTGTGAGTTAATTTGCCTTTCCTTTACGTTCTACTCATCAGATCATGATTTCTGTTTCACGTCACTGTTTTTGGGCTCGTAACCACCGTTTCGGTATATCTTACTTACTAAGAGATGTTATAATCATAGGGGATGGAAGCGACATTACTACCTGGTCTGCTGTTGAAGGTTCTGTCGGGCTCGTTTGTGCCTCTGCACCACCTCTCAAACCCTTATACCGTCTTTTGAGTTGTAGCACCCTTTCTACGGACAAAGGATGCAGCGATATTAATGCCACACGCGCTTACCCGTACTGCAATCAACATCCTCACGATAAGCTGCATGATACGCAGAGGCGCGGGGTGCACATGACACGCGAGTTTGGTACGGACATAGAGTCTACCACGGACTTGGTCGCGCCTATGCCAGTGTCGCAAAGCTATGTTATGACAGTGGCTACTGTAAGAGCAAAATGACAACTGCACAAGGCCCAGATGCCAAGTCGTGAAGGAAATCAGGTTTGGTAATATGTGTAAGGAGTGGTAATGTATTATAATATGAATACACACTAAAGCTTGTCTTTCTATCTCTTTTACACTTCTCTTTTCACGTGTTTTGTATAAGATAGTTCAGTGCTTGGTATTCTAGCGCAATTCTACCCCTGTTTCTCTCAGACTTTATCGACTTCCCCCTTAATGGTAATGATTAAACCTTCTATTTCAGAACGTGTACCAGAAGCTTGTTTGATTCCAGATTCCCAGCTTAGAAATAGGCAAACTTATCCAATGCGCTTACGGAGACGCCCTTATGAATTAGCCAAAGAAATGTAATTGTAACAAATAAGGACTAGAATCTCACTGTGCAAAGACAATACTAAGGCAACTCTAGTAGTCTGCTGTAGCGAGCTTCTTGAAGCCAGGACTCTTCCTTGCAATACTGAAAGAGGCGTGGATTTCTACTGCCTATGAAAATTACAGCCCAGCCCTGTCTCCGCACGGCTCTAATCCGTCATTGATGTCTTGCCGGCCTCCAGGCATCTGACACCAAAACTCTACTTGTCAACCACTTCTTATGCGTATGTTAAATTACAGCTTAAGAATCCATTAGCGGCCGCCCCCACTGTATCCCGATATTCCCCGCGAAATGCGAAGCCAAAGGCTGTCAGGGGTAAAAGTCTAACATCTGGCTGTCGGGTCCATATGATGGTTCCTGTCATCCTGATAGTCTATTATTAGTATTACTTTTAGAGAGCTTTCGATAGCTCAGTTACACATAGTACAAAGTTTGTGGACGTGCCACATAAGATTGCTTGTCAAGAGCTCTTATGACGATGCTTTACCTTAGTCCCGGCATTGCCACAACCCCAACAACCACCCGCCGACGCGTCTCTATCTCCTACACATGGCATTCATTAAAAAGAGCCGTCCTTAGAGGCTACGCTGAACTCGAGCTGGATTCTGGATTGGTCCAAAGCTTTAAAATACCCTGCAAAGTATTAATTCTGTTTAACCTAGATTCGTACTTTTCTTAATAAATCCACTTCGTCTTTACTTCTCATGTACTCTCCCTCGATCTCTTCGCTTCACCACTCTCCCACAGAAGTTCTCCGGCTTCACAAACCACCTATTCACCGACCTCCACTCCTTATTTCTCACCTCACCATTTAGCACGAATTCAAACCTCCTCATTACTTCCGGGATAAGTTTGCTCACCTCAAGCAAGCTCAAATTCTTCCCAATACACGTCCGGCTACCCATTCCAAACGCAAAGAAATAACATTCAACTTTCGCCCCAAGGCTATGCTCTTTAATCTCCAACCAGCGCTCTGGCCGCCAAATTTCTGCGTCGGCACCGTATACGGAGGTATTGCGATGGGCCACCCAGGCGTTGATGCCGACCGTAGAGCCAGCGGGAAATTTTTTCCCGGCGAGCGTGGCGCCAAAGGGAGGCACGACGCGTGAGAGAGGTAGTCCGGTGGCGGAGTGCAGGCGGAGGCCTTCTTTGATAACGGCTTGCAGGTAGGGCAGTTGGGTGGCTTCTTTGAAAGTGATGGGATCAGATATGGTACCTGCGGTCACGCCAGCATCGATTTCATCTTGGAGGCGCTTGTACGTAGCAGGGTGCTTAAGGAGATGATAAAGGACTGAGGAGAGCGTGATGGCGGTTGTATCGCTACCTGCCCCAATGTTGCTCTGGCAGATGGTGAATATGTCATTATTTGTCATTTTCTCTGGATCTTCAGCACGAAGAGCCAGAAACTTAGACACAAAATCAGGTGGGCCGTCGCGGTCCTGGAATGTGGGGCTTTTGAGCAACGCCTTTCTTGATGCAATCTGAGCTTTGGTATAATTCCCGACGTATCTGTGGCCTCCAGTAGATGGAAGAAGAGGGAAGAGGATATTGTGTAGTTTTGGGAAGATACCAACGTATGTGCTATACGAACCTCGCGAGTCAATTGCGCCGAAGACACCTTCCTCGTCAACGCCCATGTCGAGGAAGCCAAAGCGTTTTCCAAAGGTTATCTCGCCAATGACATCAAACGCGTAGCACTGGAACCAATGCCCGAAGTTTACGTTCCGGCCGGCCTCGGCTATCTCATGGAAGCGCGAAATGAAGAGAGAGCTACAGTTATCGACGAAGGGCTCGTAGCCCACGAGAGAGCTCATTGAGTATGCGGATGCAAATTTGCGGCGTTGTACGCCATGGCGATGAGGATCGAGGTCAGCAAAGAGGGACGCCTTGTTAGGATCTGGCGGCATCCACGCCCAGTACCATGGAGCCTGATGATTTTGTTAGATTAGTGAACTAGAAGCTGGGGATGGTTATCGAACCTTGGCAAACGCATTTCCATGCCCGTAGATTACTTTCGCAGATTCAACGTCGTCGATGGAATACTCATTCGGCGCAATCCGCACAACTGACCCATACTTCTTATGGAGGTCAATATTCGTCCTCTCAAAATTGCCTTTATATATCTTATAAAGATACCACAGACGAGTGAATCGTGCAAGAAGCGGCCCCGGAACGCTGCGTAGCGGATCCATGAGCCATAAGACCAAGCAGAAAACAGCATAGAGACTAGCTCCAAGAGGCAAAATGCTGCCCAAAGGCAGTAATAATAATTCTTCCAACATTGTCAATGTCACAAAGCCCGCATTCTTCGATAGGGAGCAGGTAACAACTGGTCTATACAGCGAGAAGCACCACCAGTCTAAACTAACAATTATATAGCGGGAAGTGGGCAGAAATTGCGGAGTTAACGGATGGCAGCTGATATCCACTTGCCATCTGATATCCACTTGGCGGGCCGCACTGCGGGGTAATGCGGGGTAATGCATCATCACTGCTCCCACATTCCGCTCTGCAACTCCGCAAGGTCTAAACGACTCCGATAAAATCTTCTCGGCAGGCCATTCCCGAAGTACATAGGATCGCTAGCTCTTCATGGTTGCGTGGTGGCACCAGATCACAGGTTGGTGGAAGTGAAGTAGTGTGGAGATGCCTTGACTACACAGTTCATTCTTTCCGACAGCCATAAGCCCACAAGCCCTCTAATGATGAACCGCCGAGCACAAGAGGAAGATTTCTCCCTGCTAGGCCGATTCTACAATGTTGTTTGCATGCGGAGAAGGGCATCTCGCTTAGCGCTTGCCTGCCGTTTGTCGGCATGGCTCCCCCAGTTCTAGGGTGGCGGACTACAATATAAAAACTGAACCTAACATTTGACGAGATAATAGCTCACAATTTGAAAGAGCAGCCATCTGCTAGCTACCACCTAATAATAGTAACTATTAACTACAAACCTTAGTTTTCTACTATAAAGTCTACTACGCTAAGCAAACTGCCACAACTATATAAATATAATATAGTGCTAATGTACATGCATAGTGAAAAATACAACATAGCAAAAGACACAACATATTACAAGATTATCTTCACAGTACTACCCCACAGATGGGGCAAAGGAGGGGGTAGGCTGTTGCAAATCACGTGAATACTACAGTTTCTTACTGGCCATCCCCGTTGACTGTCAGATAGTTCAAATATTTAGCTCGACAATTCTTAGAATTCGATATTGTCGGAGTAGCCTCATGTTTTAGACCTTTCTCTCCCATATAGTTGCTACTAGGAAGTTAAGTCTGTTGCCCCCTTGAACAACAAGGGGCGAACGCGTAGCTGAGGAGGACTAAGACGTTTACTACACCACCAATACCCACAACTCACAAACCCTTCTTTTAAAACTTTCATCTCTCTACTTCCATACCTCCACTACACTTTGCTTCAGAACGCCAACTTTCAGCTTCAGTTTCGTGCAGTTTGCTTCCTGCATCCTGTTTCTCAGATTTCATTATTTGATTTCTACTACCTACTTGTCCCCCTCCAGCTTCCTGTCGATCTCTCGATCTCAGCCGTATTCGTTTACCAAGTACTACAATTATGTCTGTACGCCCATCAGCCGAGGTCTTTGGACCAGAGGGTTATTTGGCCACGTTATTTACGGGCAGTCCTACGCTCACCCCCACTGTCACCCCGCCGGGCATGGCCTTTATTGCCCCCAGAAGCATGACGACGACAAACGACGATGGTCCTATTATTCTCATTCCGAAGCCAAGTGATGACGCCGATGACCCATTAGTAAGTATCAGACAGATCTCTCACTCGAAACATGCTACGGAGCAGTAGATTTGCATTCTAACCATCGATCTATAGAACTGGAGCGTCAGCAAGAAGATTATCATCTTCGCATGCATCTGCTTCGCTGGCTTTGCCGGCCAGATGTCGCCCAACTCCAACCAGCTGACTTTTACCCTGCAAGTCCCCAAATATGTCAATAGGACCCAGGCTGATATGCTCAACACCGTCGCCGCTTCCCTCGCCGGATGGATGTTGGGCCCTTTCATCTTGGTTCCCTGGGCCGCCCTCGTAGGCCGCAGCTCCGTCATTTTCTGGAGTTTAATTGCGACTCTTGCATGCCAGGTATGGACTGCAAAAATGACCGGCCCTAACGATTTCATCCCATTCGCCATCTCACGCGCGATCTGTGGGGTGTTTGGTGTTATCCCCGCTATCCTCGGCACTGGTTACATTATGGACATGTTCTTTTTGCATCAGCGCGGAAAGGCCTTTGCAATCTTCGAAGTCTTGATTATTTCCGCCGTCGTGGGTGGAGGCACTCTTGGTGGGTTCATCGCCGAGTATGGACCCTGGAGCGAAGTGTTCTGGTGGACTGTCGGACCTGTTGGCGCTGCTGCTCTTGCCGTCTTCATCTTCGTTGAGGACACAACTTTCAACCGCAGCCCAAATGCTATTCAGCGTCCTCCACTTCCAAAGAGCTGGTTTGCCAACCGCGTTGCGACCTTTCTCCCTGGAATCAAGACCCAAGCCGTTGGTCCTCGCAAAGTCGCCGCTGTATACGTAAGTTTCAAGACACGCCGCTCTCATTTCAAGACATATAGCTAACCACATCAATTCCTAAAGCGCCGCTTCATTGTCCCTCTCCAAATCACCATAAGCCCCATCACCCTCCTCGTCGGTACCTTCGTCTTCGTCGCACTCGGCCTCCCAATCATGCAAGCCTCAACCCTAGCAATCTACCTAATGCCCCCCGTCTCCGCAGGCGGCTACGGCTTCTCCGCCCTCCAACTCTCCTTCTTCACCATGACCGCCTGGGTCGGCATTATCTGTGCCCAATTCCACGGCTACCTCTTAAACGACCGTCTCCCCCTCGCGGTCGCGCGCCGCATGGGCGGAATCTGGCTCCCCGAGTACCGCCTGGCCAATACACTACTCCCCAGCTCTTTGCTCCCTGTCGGCCTCGCCGTTTACGGTGTGGGACTGCAGTTGCATCTCCATTACATGGTTTTGGCGTTGGCGAGCTTCATCATTTGGTTTGCGGCGTTGTTGGCGCTGCCGGTGTGCTATAATTACATCGTTGAGTGCTTTGTGGAGACGCCTGTTGAAGCGTCGGTGGCGTTGAACTCGTACCGGATTGCGTTTGGGTTGATGTCTGTGTTTATTATCACTCAATGGCAGGGCGCGGTGGGAGTGGGCTGGATGTGGGGAATGGGTGCTCTGTTTGTCTTGCTGGTTGATGGATTGATGGTCGTTGTGTTGTGCAGGGGACATGAGGTCAGGAAATACACGGACCGCATCAGTCACAGCATTGCCGTGACGGAGGATGGGCAGAAGATTATTGGGCAACCAACCAGAAACCGCATGGCGGATGTTGAGAGAGATCTCCGCTCGACACTGGCGAGAAGCTGATCAGCTGTTTGACTAGGCCTGGATAAGGTGTAAGTAAGGGAGCTACAGGAGATTGAGTATAAAGGGGCGGTTGGGCTGGTGTCTCAAGCCGTATACTCGTCGCAGAATAATGCTACATTGTCGATGGCGAACTGATTTGTAACTACATGGGTTCCTACACTCACATAAGCACACTAGATCAAGATTCACAGTCAGAATATTTTCCGTTGACCTCAATTGCACTAAAATATGACATTCAGGGACCTGACGCTATGGTAGCGCTCCCGCTCCCGCACGAACTAAACTAGCATCTGCAACATCATGATGTGGGGCGATGATCGATCGATACAGCAACTTTCCGGGAGTCTGACCTTCCCGAGACTTAAACCCTTAATCCTTCCATGTCACGGTTTTGGTAACAAGAAACTCCTCGATTCCTTGCTTCTCATTGAAGCGTCCCCAACCACTATTCTTCACCCCACCAAATGGAAGCACAACCTCGTCATGAACAGTCATGCTGTTGATATGCACAGCCCTGTAATATACGGTAAGGTCAGCATCGGCATCATCCCTTGCTTCAATCTTAAAATAATAATAGAATGTGGGTGACTTACCCAGACTCGATCTGCTTTGCCAGTTTAAACCCCTTGCGTAGATCTTCGGTGAATATCGCGGCCGAGAGGCCGTAGCCGCCCTGGTTCGCGATTTTGACTGCATCGGCGTCGGAGTCGACAACTCTGATGGCGGCAAGAGATGCAAACGCCTCGTCTTGCCAAATGGTCGAGTTGTCGTCAACCCCACCAAGGAAAATTGGTGCCATGCGAACCGATGTTGCCGATGTGGATGGAGGGCTATCGATGTCGACAGAGCCATGGATTAGATGAGCTCCAGAGGCAAGGGCGTCGGTGATCATCCCTTGAACGCGATTCTTGGACGCAGCTGATACCAGCGTTGGTGGTTCAGAGGACTGGCTAGTGTTTGCGTCGAGGGCGCCTTTAATAGCAGCCATAAACACTGGCGCGATGGCGGAGTGGACGATAATTCGGTCTGTCGACATACAGATCTGGCCAGACTACTCCATTGTCAGTAAGAAAGAGTCATGGAGGTTGCTGGGGTGTTACATTGATAAGGGTTCCTGCCAGAACTTCCCGCACGGCGACCTGAATATCTGCATCTGCGCACACGATCGCGCTATTCTTCCCTCCAAGTTCCATCAGGCATGGTTTGAGATTCTCTCCGCATGTTCTGGCAATCTTGCGGCCAGTAGCTGTGCTGCCCGTGAAGTTAACCTTGCGGACTGCAGGATGCTCGATCATAGTGTTTACGACTTCGGGGGCATCTTGGGGTCGGCAACTTATGATGTTGAGACATCCCGGTGGCAGACCAGCGTCAGCGAATGCGCGACCAATAGCCCAGTAACAGCGCGGGGTAAGATCAGAGGACTTCAAGATGGTAGTATTACCACCTGCCAGTGCGCCAGCAGCAGCACGAATCCCAAATACATATGGAGCATTCCTGTTAGGTCAGCAATTATGTCACAATACCATATCCAGTAATGAAAGCCCTACCAAGGAACAACCCCCAGTATCACACCCATCGGCTCCTTGTGAACAATAGCACTCTGGCCTTCCTCTTCAACAACCGGCACACTTCCACAAATGGATGTGATGCGTCCTGCGAGATCGCGCAGCATACGAATACCAAATGGTGCGATGAAGAACTGGGACGTTCCCACATCAGCGCCCATCTCCGTGCGCATGATCTCCGAGATCTCCTCGAGGCGACTTTCAAGGATATCGGCAGTGCGGAGGAGGATGTCGCGGCGCACAGTGGGCTTGGTTGCCGACCAGGCTGGGAAGGCCGCTGAGGCTGCCTCGACGGCGCGCAAGGCGTCGGCGGGGGTTGCGGAGGTGGCATTCCAGCAGGGAGCGTTGGTGTATGGGCTTATCACGGGGAAGGTGGAGGTGCCAGTTTCTTCGATGCCATTGATGAGGGAGGGTACAGTGATGGATGGAAGTGAAGCACTTGCAGTTTTGCGGGTTGCCGTAGGTGTGATGTCGTCGGGTTCTTGCGCATTTTCTTCTGCTGTGGCCGTGGGGACATCAATGCGCAGTGGCTCGTCGGTTCCGACCTGGCCAGCCACCTCATTGCCTGGCATAGCACCTTCTACCTTGTTGCTCATGGTTGAAGGAGTATAATTGAGATACTATGTGTATATCTCTGTGTGCGCTTGTTGTCGTTAGTATATTTCTACCAGTGGTACCTGATGGCCGGTTTGATTCGCCCTTTATGGCCGACCCAGAAGATTAGTCCCTCCTCAGAGCTGTTTTTTGCCGCCTTTCTTTGACGCCGCAACAATAGTAGAAAGCAGCGTACTTGTTTTGTCTGTATTGATCGTGCACAGAGTCAAATTTGGTGTCTCACCTTTCGGTGTTGTGCAAGACACGAGGCTTGATCAAGAGCTCACACATTAGTTTCACAACGAGGCCACAACGAGGCAGTTACAACCGGGTAGCGACCTATAACCGGCGCACACTCACCCTTCAAAGATATAATGTAGCGCAAAATAGGATTTTTGGCCTGCTAATTGATTCGTCACCTGAGATAGTCAAATTCGTTGTATATATTGACGATTCAAGAACCTCGTTCGCGATTCCTTGGGGTTGTTTGTTTCCATATCCTTGGTGTCAACAGCGACGCATTATTTAACCGGTAAGCTTACCAGGGTAGTTGGACTTGGCACTTATTATATCTACGGAGGGAGTGCTTAACTTTGTTCATAATAAATCATCGATATAAAGTAACATCACCAGACTTGTGTTGTATCATGAGCATCGATACTGAATCTACCAGTGTCCAATATATAAGTAAGCCGGCTGTAAGCCAAACACACAGTGGCGGCTCAGGTGGCACAATTTCCAACAGAACGCGTACAAAAGAGCACCTTACGATGAGAAATCTCCAATCTCACTGCACTGCGTGTTGGAAGTTACGTCAGACAGACGGACGTGTAGCCATACTTGGGCATATGTAATTAAATCCACGAGGCCTTACCGTTTCATCTCACACACTTTAATTATTCCTTCCATCTATAATATGGTAAACTTGCAGCACAAGGCAGACTGTGGAGAGTACGTTGAGTTGGGCCTCTATGCTCGTCGGTGTCTGACTTGCCCTTCATGCTTGGTGTTCGTCGTAAAGTTCAATATTTGATTCATAGTATATACGATTCAGTGCCGGAAATCAATTTGATTGGGATCAAGTTTATAGATTATATAGTCAAATAAAAGGCCTTTATCCAATGAACCTTAAGCTTTCGTTTTCATTTTTATAGGCGGGTGTGGGAATAGTAGTACGTAGTTATTGGCAGGGGTGTGCGTACAACCGCCGTTAACCGTCTAATAATAGCCGGGGACGTCACCTCAATGCGTACTCAAATCAGCGTAGCTGACAGATCAAGAACCATATATCAATTATTCAGGGCCATAAATTACCAGAGCCCAAGCCAAGAAGTTATTTATTACCCCAAACCCCACATCATAATCGTTGTGCAATTTCTGCGTCCTCATTTTGATCCGATCGTAGAATCGGCAGTGTTTTCGCGCGATTAGGCTCCGTCCCGACGGTCCACCCTTGCTCCGCGGACCCTTTACACCTTGCATCTACCATACACAATTATTTGCAAGTTATTCCCACGTCGTCGAATACGGATAACAACCAATAGCACGCCTTAACAAGCTGTGTCTCTTGATGTTAGAGGCCAATACGAAGAACAAGCCACGTGCAAGGATCCTACGGTCAAAGTTTGGCTGCCGAACCTGTAGGTGGGTACCTTGATTGGCCCCACTACACCTCACAAGAAACTCTAATACTGATACACGGATATAGGATCCGTAAAGTGAAATGCGATGAGAGGCATCCCTCTTGCGGAAAATGCGCCTCTACCGGGCGGACCTGCGAGTGGTTCCCGTCTGAGCCGCGGGATACCCGAGAAACGTCAATTGAGCGGTGCCGCATCCTGCCCGTTGCCGACGCATCCATCCTTGAGCGCCGGTCATTTGACTTCTTCTCCTCTCGCACCGTGCGCGATCTAGCATGGCTCTTTGACTCGGATCTCTGGGAGTTCACTATCCTGCAGCTGAGCCAGTCGGAGAAAGCGCTGCGTCATGCCGCAGTAGCCTTGAGCTCGCTCCAGGAGGCAGAGGAGACGTATGGTATGCCTATTTCCAAGGATCGCGCGGGAGATGTGAGGCATCGGTTTGCAGCGCGGCATTACAATCTCGCGATTCACTATTTAAGCCAGGGGATGTCCGCGGGTGCGGAGAATGCGAGGATAACTACCCTTATCACGTGCTTGGTATTTATACACATCGAGCTTCTACGGGGGCGCTACGAAGAAAGCCTGACGCACCTACGAAGCGGATTACAGATATTGGAAGGTGGGAAATCTGACGCTTCGGGAGATAATGACGCCCTAGAAGATGAGATACGAAGGGCCTTTCAAAAGCTGGACCTCCAATCTGCGCATTTTGGCGAGCCGACACCACGTCCACGACTGCTCCTCAGCGAGCCGACTGCCACGACCCCCGGGTTCCCCAGCTTGCCCCCGTTTTCAAATCTCTCGGGAGCAAAAGATCAATGTGACATTCTCATGAGCAAAAGCTTTCACTTCATCGCAACATGCGGAGAATATACTCGAGAAGAGCGGACTCAGTACGAGCAACAGCTATTGGCGCGGCAGGCCGAGCTTAACGACTTGCACGGTGTGTATCTGCAGACACTACTCGAACTCATAAATACACCCACTGGGTTATCTCCAAAAGACAGGCGCGGGGCCATGATGCTACGCGCGCACCTAATCGCATCCATCATCCACCTCGCCACCTGCCTCGCCCCCAACTCCGACACTCTGTTCGACCAACACCTCGCGGGGTTCAAAGATGTCGTCGCACTCTCCGAGTCTCTAATTTCCGATTTCTCCAGTACAGCTTCCAGTCCACAGTCGCCAGGTTGTAAGATAATCTCGAAGCAGCGCATGCCCACATTCTTGACGGACTGGGGCGTTGTCCTTCCGTTGTACTTCGTCGCTATTAAATGCCGCGACTCGCCGACAAGACATGCCGCGCTTAATGCACTGGACTCCTGGAGGCATCGTGAAGGATTTTGGGATAGTGCGCTGGCGCATAGGATAGCGTCGCAGGTCGTGCAGATGGAGGAGGTGGGAATCCTTGGGAGTGGCGTTGTAAAAATACCCGATGATGTGGATGGCGATCCGGAGAGCGAACCAAGAGCGTATTTAGGCACAACGACCCGTGCGAGTTCTGACAAGAGGAAAAATGCTGTGGTGGTGCAAGAATCTGTGGGGGCGGATGAGCTGCCGGGACAGGTGCGGATTGGAAATACATTTGTGAATATCAGCGAGGATCAGCAGCATATCACGTTTAGGGTGACGCGGAAGCTGTGGCATGGCGAGGGAGATAATATACAGCGCGATGGAAGCAAAGACGAAGAGGAAAGATGGGTCACCGAGAACTACCAGTTGACGTTGTAAGGGAGCAGGCCTTTAGCGACCAGCGCTACACCAGGGAATACGATATCGGTATATAATAGTCGTAGATATAAGAAGGGTGGAACTACGGTACACATAGAAGGATGATTAAAGAAGAAAATAAATCTACAAATATCCATTAAATTCATTGCTCCCTTCCTTATTTAGCTGTACTCGATGTCGCCATCGGGGTCATGTATGCATCACGTGATATCCATTTATCAGTTCTCAACCAAGCCGCGACACAATATGTACTTCAATTCGCCGTCAATAATACCATCCATCTGTCGCCGAAACTGTAATTATTATTGTCTTATGAAAATAACTCTCCAAAGCCCAAGTTTTTATATCAGAAGGCCCAGGATAATCTAAGGAGCTAACTAAACTACGACACGCTAAAAGTGGTCGCGTGCGGGCCGAGATGCGGGGAGAGATGAGGGGTTTAAAAGGGTCTGCTCTAAATTTTTTGGCCTGCTTATTTTGGTTTACAGTGCTCTTTTACTCGACGCCACAGAGCTCTTGCATATAGATTATATTTACCTATCGCAGGTGCTTCATCTTTGTTTATATTTGCACACAAAATGTCTTCCCGGGCTGGCGATAATGCGCCCCACGGCGGATATGAGGCTGCCCCCACCCCAGCTCCACAGGGCACGTGGAAAGCAACGTGGAGTAATAACAAGGGACTCATCTTTATCATCCTAGCCCAAGCTATTGCGTCGTCTATGGACGCAATAGTCCGCTTCCTCCAGCAGGGCGAACACAAGATGCACCCTTTCCAAGTACGAGATTTGCCACTCGGTGGTGCCCCCTCATGAGGTAGTCGCTAACGAGATAACTAGATCATCTTCGCGCGCATGAGCACGACCTTCGTACTTAGCTCGCTATATATGTGGTGGACGAAAGTGCCAGATTTCCCGCTGGGGAGACCTGATGTCCGAGGCTGGCTAGTTGTCCGCGCTCTATTTGGATTTTTCGGATTGTTCTGTTTGTATTGTGAGACTCACTTACCACATGACTTACCCCGGATTCAGTCAAACTATTGGCGGGTGGCGTTACTAACAACACACAGATTCGGTGCACTATCTCCCTCTCGCCGAAGCAACTGTGTTTCGCTTCCTAGTCCCCATCGTTACTGCATGGGCCTGCTCCATCTTCCTCGGCGAAATCTTCAGCAGCCGCGACCTACTTGCTGGCGTCGTCGCTCTCATAGGCGTAATCTTTATCGCCCACCCCACAAGCCTCTTCGGCCCCGCAGCCAACGATGATATTCAAATTCCCCGCCCCAGCGATATTGATCACGTTTCCCCTGCCCAGCGCCTCCTCGCCATCACCGCCTCGCTTCTAGGCGTCCTTGGCGCCTCGGGCGCTTACACCATGATCCGGGTCATTGGGAAGCGAGCTCATGCGCTCATCTCCGTTAACTATTTCGCTGTGCTTGGCACTGTGGGGTCAGCCGCGGCTCTCCTCATTGTGCCGGGGATGTCATTCACGATGCCTCACGGGACGCGCGAGTGGGTCCTCGTCGTGCTCCTAGGCACTCTAGGCTTCGCGCTACAGTTCCTCTTGACGGCAGGGTTGCAGCTTGATCGCAGTAGCAAGGCGACTAGTATGCTGTATACGCAGGTGTTGTTTGCGCTGTCGTTTGATTTTGCCATTTGGGGCGTGTTACCAGGAGGATGGAGCTTGTTTGGAGGAGCTATTGTTATTGCGAGTACGCTGTGGTCGGCACTATCAAAGCCGAGTGCACCTACGGCATCGACGAAGACGGCTGTGGTCGATGAAGAGAGCGCTCTCCTCGGTGGTCAGCAGAGCGATGATGTCGTCGAGGCAGCGGCACAAAGGAGAGCGAGTGTCAGTGCCTAAAGTGGCCTTTACATGAAGATATTTAGAAAACTGTGTAGAGATTTAGAATATTGCGAAGTTTGACTAAGGTTGTCTCGCAGCCATTCTGGTTTTCTGGTGAGACAGTGTAACACGTGAAAGCCACATGGTTCAAACCACAGAAACAGCTAATGGCTGCAATATTGCACCAAAATAATTAGTGCCAAGCTATGAGAGAGTCGAATATCTCCATTGCTAAGATCAAAGAGCAAATCCAAAAGACGATGGTGAGCATTTGCAGAGTTACATAAATAATGACTGTGGTTTCACAGCCCTCATGTCTCAAAGATGAAATGGTAATTAACTCGATGTCTCGCCATAAAATTACAGCGCATGAGAATTGTCTCTTGTCAATTTGTTAGGTTCCAATTCTGATGAAGCTATGCTTGAGTATGGTACAGTAAAGCCTCGAGCCTATATGAAGCTATACCGGAATTGTGCACAAACATTAAAGGGAGGCTAGTTATTCCGCGCCATGTACAAGGTAGGTGCCGCTATGTCCTCCCGCTTCCGTGTTCCCCATCCACTAGATCCCATGAAAAGGTCGTGGAAATTGCGGGGTTGATGATCTTTCCCCGCAAAGGTTTTGCTCCAACTGGGGATATCGGGGTATTGCTAAACCGAAAAGCAGCTAGTGAGAATTCCCCAGGATTCAAGTCCGTCCGACCACTAAGCCATCCCTGTTGTGGGTTACCCCAGTCCAACATCCGATAGCAAGGTAATATCATGTATATTGGGCAGCATGGCTGGGTGCTGGACCGCATAGATATAAGAGAGTCCCCATGTCTTCCTCGAAAGTTTTGCAGGTGCACTCTTAAACTCCCGCAACTTCACGCCATCACCGGTGTTTTTGCGCCAGCTCCAACTAAACCGCCATTATGGCTTCCCATCAGGAAGAGAAGAATGACCCCACCTCTGTTCAACATCTACCCAGCAAAGACGAAGAGGAATATGTCACCCAAGATGACGTCCTCAAGGGCGCTCAGCAGGCCACGGACGAAGAACTTAAGATGTCGCTGCGAGAGGCCATTCGCAGATATCCCACAGCATGCTTCTTCTCGGCTCTATTTTCGTGTGCTTTGATCATGGAAGGCTTCGATAAAGCCTTCATTACAGCATTCTTCGCCTTTCCGGCATTTCAAAAGAGATACGGCGAACTCACTTCCACGGGCGAATATGAGGTTCCGGCCGATGTACAAGCTGGAGTAAACGGCGGTGTTAGTGCTGGTCAGATTATCGGCTTGGCTATGAACAGTTATCTTGCAGACCGATTTGGTTACCGCAGGGTAATGTTGGGCTGCCTGTTTTTCATGGTGTGCTTCGTGTTCATCCAATTCTTCGCCAGTAGCATCTACATGTATCTCGGCGCCGGCATTCTCCTTGGTATCCCTTGGGGAGTCTTCCAAGTTATCACCACCACATACGCGTCCGAGATTTGCCCTACTGTGCTACGCCCTTATCTCACAAGTCTTGTCTCTATGTGCTGGAGTATCGGCTATCTCCTCGGCACCGGAGTCCTCACAGCGTTCCTCAAGATGGAAGGCCAGTGGGCATATCGAATTCCCTTTGCTCTTCAATGGGTCCTCCCAATTCCTCTGGCGATTGGAATTTTGTTGGCCCCGGAATCTCCTTGGTGGCTCGTACGAAAGAACCGAGTTGCGGATGCCGAAGTAGCTTTGAGGAAACTCCGGAAGAAGGATGTTGATGACGAAGAAATCGCGAATACCCTATCTATGATGGTCTACACTATCAAAATCGAAAACGATATGAATACGTCCAGTGCCTACAAGGACTTATTCAAAGGCGAAAATCTCCGACGAACTGAGATTACGGTTTTCACCTATGTCATTCAAGAGATATGCGTTCCGATGTTGTCATACGTCGTATACTTTCTTCAGCAAGCGGGTCTCCCTACTTCTGTGGCGTTCAAATTCGGGCTGGGCCAATATTCTTTGGCTATCGTGGGAGTTGTTGTCGCATGGTTCCTCACTCCGCATTTCGGTCGACGGACGTTAATCCTCTCGGGTATCAGTTTCGTCACTGCAACTACGTTCCTCATCGGCTTTTTGGGTATCCCTACCAGTAACCCTATTACATACGGCAATGCCATCGGGAGCATTCTTCTACTCCAATACTTTGTTTTCTTCTTCACCTGTGGACCTGTCATCTATACCGTTGTCACCGAAATCCCGTCAAGTTACCTGCGGTCGAAGAGTGTCTCACTAGCGAGAGCTACCTACAACGTCAATGTTATCATCTACGGCCAGCTAATGCCTCGCACGACCCAGAAGGCGTGGTGGAACTGGGGTGCTAAAGCCGGTTTCTTCTATGGTGGCATCATGTGCATTGGCATTATTTGGGGTTACTTCCGCTTGCCTGAGACGAAGGGCCGAACCTTCGCTGAGATTGACATCCTCTTTAAGAACAAAGTCAGGGCGCGTGATTTCACGAAGACTAAGGTTGATATCGCCAACCAAACCGTTTCCCGTGAGGAATGAGAGAACTCTTCCAACTTGACGATGTGCGTTACAATGGGTAGCCGGGTCTAGTGCGTGGGGGTCCCTTAGCATCAATGCTAAGGGTACTTCATGTTCCTTTTCAGGGTCCTGTGCCCAATCCCGTCCATAGTCTCATATATTTCATATAATTAATCTCTTCACAATACCAATAAACCCTTTCTGTGAAAGAACTCCGCTACAAAAGTCCAGACCCAATACCGGAATTCTAAGTACCGATGGTGATCCACATCATGCAGCACTAGTCAGGAGGCCCCATTTCTCTATCCACACTAAGAAGTCACCAAAGCCATAAGTAGCCTGTCAACCCCATCAACAGTTCTAGCGGGCAATTTAACATTTACTTCACACAATTACTTTGCACACAATGAACACTCTACGACAATGAGCTTACAATTCTTTGCAGCACCCAGCCCCAACAAAACCGGTGTTTTAATAGCTCCGGGGGGCGGCTACTCATACGTATCAGATGAGAAAGAAGGCTTCTCACCAGCCAAATGGTTGAATGAGAGGGGGTTCGATGCCTGGGTCCTCTCGTATACCTGCGCCGGTGATGGTCATCCTCGTCCCATCTACCCAGCACCGCAAAGAGAGGCTCTGGATGCTGTGAAGAAGATTCGCGCCGAGGAGCGTGTAACCAAGCTTGGAATTTGGGGATTTTCAGCTGGCGGTCACTTGGCTGCTGTGACCGCCACGACTCTCGAGGCGTCACTCGATTTCGTGGTTTTGGCATATCCAGTAATTTCTATGGAATATCCAATCACTCATCCCGGCTCGCGGCAAAATCTACTGGGCGACGGCGCTCCCCTTGAATTGGTGCAGGAGATGTCTGCTCAAAACCGGGTTTCGGAAGCGACGCCACCCGCTTTCATTTTTCACACCGCCAATGACGGCTCAGTTTCCGTGCAGAACTCACTGCTCTTTGCAACCGCCATGTCACAGCATCAAAGGCCCTTTGAGATTTTTGTGCTGCCAGATGGCCCACACGGAATTGGCTTGGCACTTGAAGATCCAAAATTGACGTGGACTGCGGAACTTGATCGTTGGCTTCAGGGGATTATCACGACTTAGAAATGATTGGCACTCGCGTGGAGACATATTTGATGGGATAGTTTGCTGGGCAGATTACGTGCATACGTTGTTCGACAGAACGTGGATTACCTTGATAGACCTCAATTTTATTAGAATTTATTTATTAGAATAATTCATCTACCAATATATGCACGCAAATAAATTAAAATAAACGTTATATAGCATTTATTTGGCAGCTCTTTCACTTTAGATGCTTCCTAATGTTCGCCAAATTGAATATTGCACTGACACCATAGCGAGCAGCCTTATTTGTTGTAATCCAGGCAGCCTCTTCGCCCTCCGCAAAATACTCGGGTGGTGAAGTCTTCGTGATACTCCAGTCGTGTGTGCAATCATACCCATCAGTCTCAAAAAACTGGTCCCATGCATCCCTCCCAAGCTTCTCGCTCTTCTGTTCCACTGCTGCAATGGCTGTCAGAGTAGAGTGGCTCTGTCTCCATACTGCATGATCCGGGAACTCAAAGCCAAACTCCTGGCGCTGGACCTCATGGCCCCCATTATATGCTCTGGCGTATGGTAGCAATGCCTTTAGCTTGAAGTTTGCTACGGTACATGCATAATCGTCACTGGCGTAGTCCAATAGCTCAGTGAATATTTCCGGGAATCCAAATAACATGGACAAGTGCGATATGGAATACTCGGGAGTCGGAGGGGGACATTCGCGAATCTCGCCGGTCTCAGGATTTAGCAGAATAGCATTATTCCCTATACCGTGTGAAAGCCTCGCGATGCCATCCATCAAGTTGACCAAAAGGTCCCTAGCGTGAGTCCAGTCTCCTGTCCGCCTCTCCCATGCAGTCAGCCAGGAAGAAGCCAAAGGTCCGGAGTCCAGGCCTATATTTGTCATGCCAAATCCATCTGGTACGTCTGATTTAAGCTGCACCTTGCGATGCGAGTCTAGTGTCAAAATCGCATGTTGGCAAGACTGTAGCTCTTCAATAAGATCGCCTGTGCGCTCGTCGCCTGTTAGGAAGAAATATATGCGTTTGAACAACACGCTCGATATGCGAAGCTGCTTTGAACTGTCACTCCAGTGTTGAACGCCGTGTCTCGTTCCAAACCCTTTAAATTTTCCTGCATGGTAGACATCCACTTCAGAAGTATGCTGCGTCATGGCCTGGGCCATTTTGAAAACGTCTGCCCTGCCGGTGTGCAGAAAGTAGAGCCATAGCCACAGATCAGTTGACAGCTCGGAATTATCCCAAGCGAAACCCCCAACATCATATCTCCATGCATGCCGGTAAGAATCATAAGTATGCTGAACATCTCCATGATCCCAGAATCCATACCATCTATTCTGCTCAACTTGTTTATGGTAGAATTCAAATAACGTATCCAGATTTTTCTCGATATCTAACTCCTCCTTTGACGGTGAGTAGCCCAGTTTACGATAGTCGGGGGTCCAGGACCCATGGAAAACACCCGTTGAGTGCATATATTCCGGGTCTGGGACCAAGCGAGGAGCATCTCTGATAAGAGACGAGAAAGAGCTCAGTTCTTGGTTGGAAGGTGTAGCACGATATGGCTTGAGAAATAGCTGGTTAGACCTCCCAATTCCGTTTGCCGTTGCAAAGCCCGGCTCATAGTCTTCGTATGTCACATCAAGTCCCTCCAGCTGTTTGGTATATGTGTCCATTCCGAGGCCGTCATGGTATGGCGCAGTGTCCAAAGGCTCAGCCAAAGGAGAGTATAGCCACACGGTCATTTTCCCTTCATCCTTGGTCAAGTCACTCAGGTCCAGCTGAGTAGGGTATCGTTCCCAGAAGTTGGCCATGCCGACAGCTAGGCCACCATGCCTGGATGAGCCCACATAAGCAGTTCCGTCAGCTCTGCCGCCTCCAATAACTTTGACTGGAGAGCAGCCATGTTTGGTCCGCTTTTTTACTGTGAATCCATCTGATGATAGTTGGGAGAGAGAATAGGAATCCCATGATGGAATGCGTGTGAGACCTCTCGTGAGATCAGTCTTCTCCCACTCTTGCTCAGAAAGCTCAACTGTTTTGCCTGCCGTTTGATCAATTCTATTCTGAATAGTCGGACCAAACCTCAAGCCTGACAGCCCTTGGACTTCTTCCTTCAAAACGCCCCCATCTGAGCCCCCTAGGCGAACATGCCTATTGTAAAGCTCAGTCTCTCCCAAGGGAACATTAAACTGGAGTCCCAACGACGTCAATGGTTCTTCGGGGTCCAAATCGTGAACGAAAGAGTGGCCAATGCTTATTGTGGAGCTATTGTGGTATAGGTAGAGTCTCACATCAAACGGAAGGTGTTCAATGCCGCCTGAGACAACAACTCCAGAAACCTTGATGAGGACCCTTGAGAAAGTTTCATTTTCCACCTGGACAGTTTTAACGCAAGTCGTATAGTTGTCTTTGTTGATTGATGCGATAATAGTGGCGCCTGAACATACACAGCGGCCTTCCCAAGACAAGCTGTCAAACAGTGAGGAGCTTCCCACGGGTGAGAGCTTTAGCTCTAATCCAAGCTTTGTTGTTATTTTGTCACCAGACAAAGGAGGCTTTTCCTCAGGTCTGTCAACACCCTTGATAGTATAGGCGTCACTGTATCCGATATTGCCAGAGATGGAATGTGCCGTCCACTTGAGCGAACCATCAGGCCAAAATGCAACCTCTCGACAGTCTAACGGATATGCTTGACTATTGTCCTCAATCACAAACGTTTGCCCTGGTTTATATAAACCTTTCGTCCAAGGCATTCCAAAGGAAACGCCATGAGATAGTGCCTCTCTCCCTCCTCCCGACTTCAGCCATTGCACCTTTCCGACCGACATTGCGTGATTGAGTAACTTCTAGTGTTACAAACAACACCGATTTTTTGTGGCAAAACGATGCTATAAATTCATGTGAGATTGTAATCTGAGAGAGTAGTAGCATCTAATAAGTCATGAACACTTTATATGCAATTCGGATCACGGCACCCCGACAGGTGGTAGCGGCGCATTATCCACCGAGATCACCCCCGCATTCTCACTCATGGAACTGCCGTCTCCCATCTTCTCCACAGACTAGCCATGTGGTCGTTAGTGCTTCTGATTAGTATGCATAAGCTTCTTCATTCTATATTGACACATGTTCCGGGTCCCGGGGATAAATATTTACAACTAAGGTGACGAAATAGATCATGCTCTAAAAACGACAAAAAAAAATGCAAAAACATACAACAGTGGGTATTCGCTGGTGGTCACCCACCCAACTACTAATCCACCGATCTCAAGCTTGTGCTAATCCACCGATCTAACTACTAATCCACCGATCTCAAGCTTGTGTATGGCAGAGCGGACGGGATGCCCAATTCTCTTGAGTCTATGGTCGTATGTGTTTGTTTTTAAAGTATGGCAAAATATAAAGGCAGGTTGGGGTGGCGGGAGGCCCCAAAGCTCGACTGTTACTACTGGCATGGGTTGGAAAGCAATGGGTTATCACGTATCTGACACTACAAACTTTTATATTTCGAGAAACCAGAATTGAAACAGGAGGCTAGACACTCAATCTAAGATTGTGTATCTTACCTTATAAAATATTTCATAGGGGCAAATAAATGAGTGCAAAAATAGGGGATTGTTCTTCATATAGTTCTATTTATTTTCGGTAAGAGCTAAAATTTAACTAGACCATCGACTTGCACCGCCTGCCCGGTACGAATCGACTGGTTGGCAGCTATTCCGGTGAGAATCGACATGGCTCCATCGATATGCGATGCAGCACGGTTAAATCTGTCAGGGGCAGGTTCGCCAAAGAGATCATTGAGCAGGACTGGATCACCACCTCCATGGCCCCCCTGTCCCTGGTCAATTGGCACCTTGTACGACTCTCCAAACATGGGATGCACCGTAATGTCGATCTCATCCACAGCGCCTTCCAAGTTCCTGTCGCCACCTCCGTTTACGTATGACTTCTCTATCACGTTCACCTCGAGGCGTCCCTTGCTACCGTTGAAGCAAACTCTAAATCCTTCCAGCGGCGAATACGCAACCAGGTTATAGGTGAGCATGGCACCGGATTGATATTTCACAATCACGCCCATGGTGTCTTCGATATTAATGCCGTCACCAAACACACTTTGATCACGATAGTACCCATCTTCTTTTTCCGCATCCAAGTACAGCGCTTTTAATTCCGGATGATCTTCCATGTGCAGCGCAAACGGATCATCCTTAGCAGCTTCGCTACCATGGGCCCTGGAGTAAAACTTCTCCTCTCCGCGCTTCTCTGCGTTTTCTTTTCCGTAGAAATTTAACTCCCCCAGGGCGAAAACCGTCTTTGGCTGACTCGCCAGCCAGAAATTTACCAGATCGAAGTGGTGTGTTGACTTGTGCACGAGCAAACCTCCACTGTTCCGCTTATCGCGGTGCCAACGTCGAAAGTAATCGGCGCCGTGCTGGGTGTTAAGTAGCCATTCGAAGTGGACCGAGAACACCTGGCCGACTGTTTCATCCGCGAGTAGTTCGCGGATCTTTGTGTTGTGTGGTGCATAGCGATAGTTGAAAGTAACTCGCAATTTCCGGCCAGTTCGTTTCACAGCATCGAGGATTTCCTGACAGTGAGTTTCGTCGGTCGTCATAGGCTTCTCACTTATAACGTCGCAGCCAAGCTCCATGGCACGAATGATATATGCATGGTGGGTACGGTCGATGGTTGTAACAATGACTTGGTCTGGTTTTGTCTCCTCGATCATGCGATCAAAATCGGCTGCCTTGTACGTTGGAACTTTTTCCCCCGTAAGTTTCTCAATGCTGCCATTGGCAACATCCATGCGGGTTTGGTTTGTGTCACAAAGGGCAACCAGCGCCGCCGCACTTTGGAAGTCCCGAGCAATGGCAGTGTAGAAGAAGCTGGCACGGCTGCCCGTGCCAACCTGGGCATATCTTGTCGGCCCCATTGGATAGAATAACTCTTGTGTGGTATTCAGTTAATTACCGATCTCGAAAAATAAATCCCTTGAAAGAAAGAGCTCCTGGTTAATAATGCTTTCCAAATAGGCGTATATAGGATGATGGCCCAAGTCCGCGGTAATCGCCAAGACTTGCTTCGGTCTACATTAACCCTTCGACGCATTACCCCAGCAAATGAGATCTTGGGCGAGCTTGGCCAATAAAATATATTCCGCGAATCAACTGGCTTTAATCCTCGTGATCCCGTCTTGATATTTACGATGTGCCAAGCCAAATACTGCTATTTTGAGCATTACCTCGGGTTGGCCCGATGTATTATAGCAGTTGTTTCTAAATGACATCCATCTAAATAACATAGTTCCTCTCTCAATATTGAGAATATAGTGACAGCCTCCACCACACAATATTTACATGAAGTTTTACCAACGATGACTAGGTTCACAGCACAGCTATAGCATGTTTATAAACACTCTTCGGTGGCTAGACTATTCCTTTGAATTGCCCAATTTCGAAAGGCTATCCTCAATAGCCGTGACGAGGGGAACAAGAGACTCGCCAATTGTAATCGTAGGGAATCCATTAATAATAGGGCTTAAGAGGTCGAGTAATGATCCCGGTGCTGCCTCTTGAGGACTTGGGATTGGCGCTGCGAAAATGGCGGGGATGACGAGAAATACTGTAGCGAGGTGGGGTTGCATCTTTCTATAATAGTTTGTTAGAATATAACGGCGAAGAAGACAGCGGAGCTTACGCGGACAGTTGGAGATGATCAAGGGAGAACGGCTGGTGATATTCAAGATATTAAAGCAAACGCAGTACTGGGTAGTTGCAAGTGGTCAAAGAGTGTAGTCGGTTGTCGTACTAGATGCAGTGGCAGCTGTGCTGGCTTCTTTATACACAGTTGGAATGATCAACGAGGCCAAAACAGGTAATCGCAGCCCCACGACATATCTAATAGTTCCATTAAATAGTGCTATTCTGGTGAGACATTATGATATGTTGGCAAAAGGTCGCAAACCCCTAGTTGGCCGACACAGATAGATTTGCGACTAATACGATGGTACCTGTCATTTTTACGGAGCAAACTCTCAGCTATGTCTCACCTATAAGCACCAACGACCGTAGAGATAACCGCATATCGTGAATGTCTGCCAATAAGTCCAATTACGGATGGTACAAATACGATAGTACAGTATAGTATGCTTCGCCTAGTTACAGTACTATAAGATAGTACTATATGACAATTGACAGCTGTATTAGAAAAGGCGTTGGCATGTGCGATCGTGATTGAACCAGATCCGCAATGCTATCGCTCAAAAAAGGATCTGCTCCGTGCTCATTACTGGCCCAAACTCTCCCCTGTCGTCTACTAATCTCCAAATAAACTTCAGGATATGAAGGTAAATATTGTGTCGATGGCGGGGTTATCCGCTTGGGGGAAGTAAGTTCGATCCAAGATCTGCGGTCCGCTCGGCAACCACAACGATTTGTCATAGAGTAGGCTCAAAAATAGCTTCCAGAGTGTATGAAGGGGACTCCAAATTGCGCAAAGCCAGGGATTCATCACAGCTACCATGAGGGTTGTTGTCACCCAATGGTACGTGTTTGTCCACAGGGGGGGTCCAACTCCCTTGGAAATGCGTATACTCCAGCACCGGATATCCAGATGACACAAAGGGTTCATTTGTGTAGCCCACATGAATACTTATGTTGCACTCTTGCAAGTGTGATCCAGAGCACTTTAATATATGGTCCATTGGAACCATAATGCTTTCCTCGACTGCTTCGAACATTCTACTGTGCTCTGTCCCCAATGCAGCATCTGATGTGATAAATTTTATCGATACGTGGAGCTTCTGGAGGTGCGGAAATGCTGCGAGCAACTTCTTTACAAAAAGATGGAGTCGCTTATTATATACTAAGCTCGTCGTTGATGAACAGAACCTATGGGTACTCCAGGAAAAGCCGACAGATGTGATGCTACCAAGCCTCTGCGGGAGAATGAACTTCTGTAGATCATCACGTATGCCCGTGATTATATATATTGTATTTTTTCCGTATAAAATATTGATGCACTCGGCATAACTAGAGACAAGAAAATCGAGGAGACAGTCAGTGAGGCTCATCTTTGCACTAGATGATACCGAGACGCAAAGCTGTCGGTCTCTGGGGCACAGATTGATGAAGACATGTAGAATGCTGCACTCACGCTTGTCGGCATGATAACAACCAGCCCATTACCTCGATAGAGCAGCTTCCTAAGTTGTTGGTTGGACATGTGCACCACAGCCCAGTACCCCTACGGTATTCGTTGTAGGTCCGCGAATACTGCCCCTCACTAGGCGTACCCGGGGTCTCTGGCGCAAGACACATGTGGCTCCACAACCGCATGGGAGTTGCATCTGGACCCGAACCTAGAACCGGATACTTCTGGCCTTTAGGAAGCAGCACAAATTCCTGTCTCAAGTGTATTACATTGCCACCAAACGCATGCCATAATATCTTTTGCCGTATTTCCAAGGGCAGCTTCTGGAAGAAGTCGCTTTCTGCAGTAGCTGCTGCTGCGGATATGAGGAGGGACTCTCTCGAGGCTGAGGGTGTGAGTTGGCGTGGACGAGGCGTGGGAAGGCCGTGTGGCCGCACTGGTGTGTTTTCCACATCTCCCGTCTTCTTCTTCTTCTTGATCCATCGTAAAAGCCTGTCACTCATTGCAATACTCTTTTCCCAGGCATAGATTATACACGATATAATGGTATAGGCTGTTTGCAAGTTCAAGAGTGTAGTTAGTATTTGAGGTTTTATAAAAGGCACCAAGGTTGCGCCAGGCAGTAGTAGTCAGGATTCTGCCCGACTTTTACGTTGACCGCCTTTAACTGGTATTGTAAACGACAACAAACTATAATTAAAATCGTAGCTCTTAATTACTTAATTGCTGAATTTTATAACTGTGATATCAGCTACTCATAAAAATAGAGCCAAAAAAATATCCTCCTTAAATTAATGGCATCCAAGCTCAGCTTTGTACTGTGCTGAATAGTCTCTTTATAGACTTTTGGGCGGCACGGCTAACTGGTAGTACTTGGTGACAAGGGCGTCATTTATGTGTCAGGCCAAGCCTAGCCCCAATCAGTCACAACGACCAACGTCCAGCCAGTGTCCAACATCTAAACTCTCCTCCAGCTCTCATCAAAGTCCAATAACTTCACAACCACGCATCTTTGTCCCCATTACTGTCTCTGTCGCCACTTTTGCTTCAAATATTCTTATGTCCACAGCCTCCATAGATGCCATCCGCCTCGTTGAACGCAGCATGACATTTGTCTAGTCGAAGTGGGCTGTTCATCCTGTCCAGCACCTTTCTCCGCGGTGGAGATAACCCAGATGCATATGGATCTCTGATCGACGGCTGTGAAGACACTCATTGTTTGCCGTATCCCCGCTGCGGCGCCATATAACGAAGCCGACATCGAACTCCAATATCAGCTATCTGCGCCCAAGAAAAAACCATGGTAAGGCACCATATGTCCTCCATTTTCCCTCAATGCATACATTTTCAAACCAGCTAACCATTTCAGGGTTGCTGCGCCTCTCGTGCCGCGGGAACATACCCCGCCTCGCCCTCACCCCAGCCGAACTCCTCTCGCGCAGCCATAAATACTACTGCCTCCAACACAGCCTTACCCCGCCCCTCAACGACACATACAAATGCCTCCCACCACCGTCCCCTAACCGAGCGCTTCAATGTCCCCCTGCGCACACACGCCTGGACGGCGCGGAAATCCAAGCCCTGGACCCGCAGCAAGCTCGACCGCGAGCGCACCGCCTTTTTCGACACCCGCGTGACCGGCCGTCCAGAGATATGGGGCGCCATCCGAGCTGCTGTGGCGGAACTGCATGCAGAGGCTAAGAATGGCGGGGAAGGGGGAGAAGGGACTGCGACAGCGCAGACGATTATAGATGCTTCGGGTGCGACGCTGCCGACGGGGGACCTGGCAGATGGGGTTTATGATGCGCTAGGGGCATACTACGCCATCCCAGAGTGGGTGGTTTGTGACCCGGTTAATGTGTCGGAAGAGGGCCAGGAAGCAGAGGTGGAGGATGAGGAAGAGGGGAAGGGGAAAGTGGTGGAGACAGAGCGGGATACTGTTAAAGTCACGGCAAGGCTGAGCGAACGTGGTGGGATTGACGTGCGGGTCCGCATTGGACGTGGAGACAGCGTGAAGGTGCTGGCACGCATGGTGGCGGAAGGAAGTGATGTATGTTTGTCCCTGTTTCTGATTCCCCGTTTCCCTGCTGTAGTAGCGGAAACAACGCAGCGAAGAAATACTAACGGCTCCCCAGCTGCCGCCGCATAAACACATCAAGATCGCCTACCTGGGCAAGATCTTGCGTGATAATGAGACCCTGCTCGCTCAGGGCTGGAGGGAAGGGCACATGGTTAATGGTCTTGTTTTTGGATGAGCCACAGGCCCGCCTCGCGCAATGAACCTTCTTGTGCCAAAGCACAATTTTTGCGTTAATGAATTGGTTCTATGAGATGCCCCTGGCAATGGGAAAGGGGCGGGAGAGGGGACAGGAGGTGGGGCAGGAGAGGGGGCAGGAGAGGGTACATGAAGGGTGCAAGGGACGTGCTTTGATTTGATACCCCTGGTTTCTAGCGCTGCGAGATTTATGTTTTCTTGGTGGTTTGTTTGCGGGATGGGATCTTGCTTTGGAGTGCAGTGTGATGAGGTGAATCACAAGAGCGTAATTAATAATCTTTCTTTGTAGTGCAGTATGGCCGTAAGAACTGCCGATATACCCACGTGTATCGTCCATATATGCTAGTTTCTTGTGATGTAGAAGTAAATTTGATACTGCATGTGGTTGTTCTTTAACCAGCGTCCGGAGAGTGTAGGATCAGGACCCCTGTTGCCAAGAGCTTATGTCAGTCATAACCTCATTTACAACAACACTCCTCATCGTCCAACTCTCTTCTCTCCAGATTCTTTCAGTCCTCAATAGGTGCGTCATTGCTAAAGTTGCCGTTTGAGTATATTGACTAGATTAGATCGTTTTGAAATCCTGCGCGATGATTCTTACCCCACACACTAGGACGATGCTGCTGCGTCGTGCAGTACGCGCACCTGGATACAGTCATTCTCCCACGCTACCAGTCTCTGTGAGAGTATTAAACTTATCACAGCGCGCTGTGTCTAGCAGTAGTAAGAACAAGGAGAAGCCGCTAGGAAAATCGAGCAATGAAGTCCCGATAATCGGATCTGACGGCAAAGGCTTGTTTGAGAGTTTAGGCATCACGGGTAGACTCAAGGTGGTGGCGATGGCTATTTTTATAGTATTGGCGACAATAGAGTCGATGTTTTGGGCTTCTATGCTGTGGAAGAAGTATGGTCCAGGAGAGGAGGAGTAAGGGTTTCGTGTAATTATCATTATCATTCCACTCACTGTAATATAATAAAATTCCACTCTTTTTATGAGAAGACAATTATTGGATATAAATCAATTTATACAGATGGTAACTTGGCTATATAAAAGGATGACTGCAAGGACAACCACACCCAACTCAAAACTCGAACGGCTGCTCGAAGATTTACAGGCACTGAGAGTACCACTGGTTGGAAGTCTTGCAGGTTCCAGAGGCACAGCAAGAGGCGCCAGTCCAGCCCTGTCCACCGCATTGTCCGTAAAGGGCAGCGCACTAATTCATGGGTTAGCAAGGACTCCAAGGGATACTAGGTTTAACTTACGTTGCCATTGCTGGGGGGGTTGGTCGATGTGGGTGGGTTGCCAGTAGGTGGGTTGGTGCCAGTAGGTGGGCTGGTGCCACCGGATCCAACAGTGATATCGGCGGAGCCGCTGCTGTGGTAACCCTCAGAAGCAACAATCTGGTAGTTGTGCTCAGTGCCCAGGTTCATTCCCTTGGCCTTCCAGGCCGCAAAGTGAGCAGCGACATCGACGGATCCGCTGGTGCGGTGGTTCTGGCGGACGGACCAGTACTGCTGAAAGGTCGAGGTACCGTCAATGGAAGGCTGGTTGGTACGGGTGGTCTGGAGGATGTTGTAGGTGCTGCCATCAACGGTGACCGAGCCCTTGCTCTGAGCAGCGGAGGAGGGGTCATATGAACCGAAGCTTTCAACGATGTAGTACTCAATCAGCGGGTTTCGGGTCCAGCCATAGATGGACAGGTAGCCGTTGCCACCATTGGGGTTGAAGGTCCCAGAGTAGGTGATTGTCCTATCTTGTTAGCTTGGTCTAATGTTAGCAGGTGTTGCCGACTTACTGGGCACTTCCTGGGTTCCATCCCTTTCCTGCAACGACATTGCCCTGACCACTCCAGGTCAGGGAGTACTCTCCGCCGGCCTTGTTGGTGTAGGTTGCCTGGCCCTGGTCATCATGCCAGAAGGAGTAGTAGAACCCGTTGTTGGTACCGGTCTGGTTCGTGCGCTTCTTGAGGCGGGGGTTGGGGCTGGTCTCGGGTTCGGCGAAGACGCCAGCAACGGCAGACGCAGCAATAAGGAGGTAGGTAAGGGAAACCATTTTGTTGGATTTGTGAGATCGAAGAGTTCTTGGTGGTCTGCTAGGTCCTTGTATCGACGTTCACAGGTGAAAGTGCCCTACCTTTATACACTCTAAAGAACCGGCTCCGGATGAAAGTGTGTATTGCCACTCCTGTGGGTGCGCTCCGGTAGATTCAATCATCATTTAGGCAGTTTTCCGCAAAGTCTGGAGTCGTTTATATTGTGGGGTAATGGTGGCGTATTGAGAATTAGGATGTAGGGCCGTAGGTGCATGAACTGAGTTGGCGTGAAGGGATGCTACATCTCGTCCTTGTCGTGAATTCAGCGGGATCGTCAAGATTCTTTGGATAGTTATGTGTTCAACGAGATCATCAACATTCTCACGATTATCACGAGATCGGCGCGATCATCGTTTTACACTTCATCGATCGTCAACTCTATTCTGTCGTGAACATGGAAGCTCTGATAGACTTCGATAATCTCCGCTCCAAACATCGGATCCCCGCCGTTTCTACCGTCGGCTGATTGCGTAGTGCATGAAACCTTATAGTGCAAGGCAGGTACCATCCCATGACAGCGCGACGGGCCCCATCCATTTAGGCTACTAACATTAACCATAGCAACTATAGAGGGCCTCGTGAGCCGTTCCGGGTGAATGTATGTACTGTACGGATAGAATGTTCGGCATTTGTCGCGGGGTTGCCCATGTAAATCGGGCATGAGAGGATGTTCCAGGGTTGACGATGCCAATGCATGGACCACATGGCAAATTAGGATGTTTTTTGCCTACACAATGAAAACAAAGCAACTGGTGCTTTATGTGGCGTTTATCGATTTCTTAGATTTGCTTCTTAGAGGGGTCCAGCAAGGTCGGATCTACTATCCGGTGTCGGCAAAAGACACACAGGCTGCTTGTGTCTTTTGGACAAGCATTACGAAGCATTATCAGCGTTACTTGGCTTGCTCCGCTCAATCTTACAGCGAATATCAAATATCACAAAATCACACATTCACACTCAATAAATACGCCATCTGAGGTGGCCGAATCTCCCATTAACTAGACCCTGACAGAGGGTTCAAGCTCGACGCATCCGCTAGGGACGCATCCCGCACTCATCATCAAGACCAGCGCACAGCTCTCCCAAAGCAGCCCATGCATCCCAACAGCAACGCAAGAAAAAGCGGCACGAAGAGGTCGTGCCAGCCTAGTGGTGGATCGTTAACCCGCCCCCTCGCAAACCAGCCGCCGCCAACGCCTCAAGCGCAACAGCAAATCCAGCCCAGGGCGGGTGTAAAGCAAACGCAAAATCCTTTCCGTACAACAGAGCAAGGGGGTATTAAGAAATGAGGGGAAAATCAACGATATATGGTGATATTTTTTTTCGGGGGTGTTTCCGTTTTTTTCATCATGATAAGGCGGCCAAACCTCGCGAGAAGTGGAGTTTGTTTGTGCTTGGGAAAGACGCAAAAAATCTCCGAATTGGTACCCAGTCTGATGGAGATGCGAAGAGTCAAAAAAATATCGTGTCGGTCCTCGTGATGCAATTTCGACCGCGAAAGCTATGCATCTACCGCCGCGTACTCTGCATACCGCGTTTATTAGATGGTCTTGGGGGACCGGGAGTTCCTGCGGCAGAAGTCAGTATCAGGCTGCCTGTGATTGTCAGTGAGTCGAGTAAGAGAAATTGGGGGCGTACCCGATATCCACAATATCATCCACGTGGTTGCAGAGTGCGACGAATAGATCAAAGAAAAGTTTTCCACCACTCTCCATTTCTGTCTGCATGGTGCCGCTCCTCTTAAATGTCTTGCGACATCGAATAATCAGGGCAAGGTAATGGGCGCGGAGACGCGAGTCCGTGTCCGGCGTGTTGTCATAGGCGTACCGAGCGCTACGCAGGATGGTTCCAACCTCGATTCCGCTCTGCAAACCCTGCTTGCGAAGGGCAAGGCGCTTGAGCTCCTCGAGGCCGTACTTGTCCGCGAGGCAGTAGATGACGGTATCTCGGAGGAGATACTCTCCCACGCTGGAGACAAAGGTTGTAGCCTCGGCATTTCCGCGACCACCTCCGTTTTCTGGGTTGGGTGAGCTCACTGCATCCTCGAGCTCCCAAGTGCTTCGACGCTTGTTTTGCAACGCGCGTGGGTAGTAGTCGCCCTTCTGGTTGAGTTGTTAGCTAATACCTTTGCATAGGGGCCGACAATGGTATAACTTACGTAAAGATACTCGAGAATACATGAGAAGATCTCAGGTTCCTCGTCGGGAAGTTCAATCCTCTTACTCTGCGCATCGAGGAACTTCCCCCGACATACCGCCGCAAAGAACGGCGATAGGCAGAGGACGTCCTCGTGCGCCGCAAACAGTCGTCCTTCCTTTCCAACCATCAAGGTGATGACCGGAGAGATGAGGGGACTATAAAACTAATGTCAGCCTTGCGCCCCGCAATTATGGCACTGGGGGATACTCACGCCCCAAGTAAAGGGTTATCCTCCTCGAACGACCTCTGCAACTTCGACGACTTCGATGCATCCTTCAAGTTCTTCTTCAGCCGCGAAACCTTTTCGACGCGATCGCGCGAGCGGTGCGAACGTTTGAACATGATGTCGGGCTGTGGAATGGCTTTCGGGACGGTGTGGGGTATTGTAAGGAGTGACGAAATGAGTGTGAGGGGATGGCTTGACGTGACGCACAAAAAGATTGACTGGGCCCAGGAAGAGATCTCTAGCAATTCGTAATGAACGTCCAAAGATTCTTGTATATTTGCGACCCTAAAGGTGTGGTGACGAGGAAACAAGAAACAGGCGCGCGCGGGGAAATCAAGTCGATATATATGTTGGAGCATGGGTGCATGGGTGAGGCTTAGCGTTCACGTGATAGACCGGCCAGCCCAATTGAGTAAAGGGGAACATGATGGAAAGCCTTGGCTATTATGCGAAGCGGTAATAGTTGAGCGCCTCATTTTTTGGATATTTTTGTCGTGGTGCGTTGCAATTCGTTGGCGTTGACAACTGCATGCGAAGATCCGACGTCCGCGGTTGGTGCCTGGATAACAAATGTCGGTCCTACCAGGGCATGCGGAAGCGTTGCCAAGCGGCAAGCTTTCCACAAATTCCCATGTAAGCCCGAGAACACTACCCCACGAAAACTTGTTCGCTGCGTATTCGGTCCATGGTAGGGCTATCCTTCAAGGATTCCTATATAAGGCCGACACTTTATCGCCTTCCTTCTAGGCTTCTAGGGTCCATGTACTTCGGTTTCGGCCCGCGGTGGCTCTGTAAATAACTTGTTCGTCCAGCGTCTGGTACTCGTCGTACGCCCTTCGAGACCATGTCCAACCTGGCGCGTAAAGTTATACTCATTTCGCCACCTTGATCCTGATATCCAACTTTTTCCCCTGTCCACCTTCCTTCATCCTCTTCTTCGTCCGCCAGCCCTGAGTCTTAGGCTCCTTCACTCTTTCGTCAGCCCAAAGTTCTCGCTCCCGGGCCTGTTCACACTCGCACACAGGCCTTGGTCGTCTGTGCCCTGAAACGACGCCCTGCTCCTCGTGACACAGCTTCAAACAGTCGTGGCAGCACCTCACATCTCCCAACTCGCACGTCGGGCAAACTACAAGAACTAAATGACATCCTGGCGATACGCACTTGCTCAGACGGCCCGAAGGTATGCCACAACTGTGACAGGTGGACACTGGCTCGGCACCAGCTAGTCCCATCGAGCCTCGGGCGTCAAAGACGTAGTTTCGGCCCTTGAACAGTGAGTCTTCGGCCGTTTTCCTGCCTGCGGCGATTTCAGCCTCCATCCAAGTAAGATACGCCGCAATGCCGCCTTTGAGTGTGTAAATTTGTCCTTGGTTGCGTAGCTCGTCTTTAGACATGTACTCTTCCATCCACCTAACTCCCTTTTCGCACCTGATTCCGCCTGTGCAGTAAGTCAAAACCTGCGGTTTACTCTTCTGAGAACCCTTTGACTCTGCTTTATTCTCCATAAGTTCATCCCCGTGCTCCTTCACCCACTGTGGCCACTGGCTAAACCGGCGGATTGGCGGCTTCAATGCCTCTCCACTCGTCGGAGACACGAAATAGCCAATCCTGGATTCGTAATAGTTCCTCACATCAACAAGCTTGACATCCTCATCCACGCACTTCTGGTGAAAATCGGTGGGCTCAAGTGCCCTGACTGCTTCCCATGTCGATGGTGAATAGTTGGTGACTCCCAGTGGCGTGATCTCTGCCGTCACTCTGACATTTAAGATTCCCTCAAAGACACAGCGGCATCCTGGGGTCGGTTTAAAAAACTCGTCCCTATTCCTTTGCATCTCGTCTTGCAATTTTGAGCTGGTGGAGGTATCGTCGTCCAGCCCTAAGCCGGAAAAACTCCAGTGCGAACAGCACGCAGTGACGTACTGTTCGACATTCTTTTCGCTGCCTGCTACAGTAATATTGAAACCCTCTTTCGAGATTCGTACCTTCCCACTTAGGTTACAAAGGTCGCCTTGTTCACGGTGGAAAGCGGCAAGCCTTTCGGGATCAACAGTTTCTGGCAGCCACTGTTCGGGGAGGATGGGCGAATTGGCCCAGTAACGGTAGAACAAAAGGACATACCCCGGCTCATTACAGGTGCATGTATATGAGACTGCGTCCGATTTCCCCGGAGATGCATTGAGATCTCTCATAGCGAGAGTTGCAAAAGCAAAATAAAGGTAGCCGGCTCACTTGGGGGTATATTGCAAGGAATGGATAAAGTGAGAAAATAGAAAAATGATGGAAACGGGGAATCTTCGGGAGTTCCTGAAGTGACCTGTCCATCAGGCTGAGGTGGCACGCGGATTAAGTATCCCTCCGTGATTTCTGTCCACATCTCCAAGCTCTACGAACACAGTGTCAGCCTCGCGATACCCAGACCAGCACATCGGCGACCAGAAGACGAACAAGTCCTTCAATTCCGACGGCGGCCTCTTGAGAGGCTATACGCGACACAGCGGATTGATTTTACAGTCATATACGCCCATACCGACGCGTTTTCAGCCTCGCGACAATTTCTAGCCATCTACGCCGTTGCCGACATATTATACTCCACGCGCCCAACATGTTTTCCGCGCTGCAAAATCCGCGGCAGGCCCTGTCGCAGATCCTCAACTTTGGTCTTATCCTCTCGACAGCATTCATGATGTGGAAGGGACTCTCAGTGATTGCCGACTCGCCGTCGCCGATCGTTGTTGTGCTGTCTGGGTCGATGGAGCCGGCATTCCAGCGCGGTGATCTTCTCTTCCTATGGAACCGGAACTTCTTCCAGGAGACGAAGGTTGGCGAGATCGTAGTGTATAACGTCCGGGGGAAGGACATCCCGATTGTGCATCGTGTTGTGAGGAAGTTTGGGGAGGGGTGAGTCCCTCTGCTCTACGCGACAGCCGCGAAGTCGGAGATATGAACTAACTGTCACATAGGGAGAGCGCAAAGCTGTTAACTAAGGGCGACAACAACAACGCCGATGATACAGAGTTGTATGCGCGGGATCAGGACTTCCTGGCGAGGAAAGACATCATTGGGAGCGTCGTGGGGTACATTCCGTTTGTTGGATACGTGACAATCATGCTGAGCGAGCATCCGTGGCTGAAGACGGCGATGCTGGGGATCATGGGTCTGGTGGTTGTATTACAACGAGAATAGATGGGCATTATTCATTCATGCATGTTTCTGAGGCGCCTGAATTGGTGATTTGCTGCAGGCAGGTGTCACGTAGGCCGGGAGAGGATCAGGTCACGCTGTGAAGGTTTCAAAATAGGTATTCCAGTGGGTTTCATAGATCATGGGGCACGTAATAGATATGTACTATCAATAATCGCCCTCTTCTAAAGACGTAAATCCAAAATTACACGACCATACTCGAGGGCTATGGTTCAGCAGATGTAAACAAGGCTTTTCGTCTGATCTGGCAGCTTCTGAAACGCAAAGTCTCACATTGCTGAGATAATATATTTGCCCATATGCCCATAAAACATGCAGGTAGGGAATGAGATTATATGTCCGCAGGGAACATCAAATTTCTCGTATTTCGTTTCTTGGTGTTTCTTGTGCTTCATATGTCTCTTAAAATAAAAAGAATGTTCTATTTTCGTTCTATTTACGATCTTGGCCTTTCTTGACTTTCTTTGACGTATTTAGCGGGCGGAAGGCTAAAAGTCGACAGGGGGTCGGAATGGTAGCCTGACGTGGGGTCGATGACATAACGGAAACACCTCCAGACTGAACAACCATCGTCAGAATAAAACCATTACAAAGACATTATAGAATAACTACACTCTCTTTAGCTGTAATAAATAGCGACCAGCGGCCTCTTGTCTATTTCAACTTTTACAGCATTTTCACAGCCACAAAACCTTGCAATTAAAACCACCACACCAGCGTCATCATGGCAGGCGCAGGCGGAAAGAGAATCACAAAGGTAAGCAGCCGATGATTGCAGCCCACCACCTGTTATTCCTCGCTGACCACCATGATATGTAGGAGCTCAATGAAGCCACAAACCCTCCTCTTCCAGGAATCCAAGTCAGCCTCGGCGACGAATCCGACATCCACCAGTGGAATGTCGTAATTGAAGGACCCCCGCAATCAGCCTATGCCGTAAGTCCCCCCCTCACCCCATAATTTATTGAACAGCAGCTAATCACCACATCCAGGGCGGCTTCTTCAAGCTCCTGCTCGTGCTACCGAAAGAATACCCCTTCAAGCCCCCGAAGATCAACTTCAAGACCAAGATCTTCCACCCGAACGTCTCCAACGATGAGCACGGTTCAATGTGCCTCGGCATGCTGAAGGGTGACCAATGGAAGCCATCGACTAAGATTGTGGGCGTGCTGGAGGCGGCGCAGCAGCTGCTTTCGGAGCCAGTGCCGGATGATGCTGTCGAGACGGGGATAGCGGAGCTGTACAAGAATAATCGCAAGGAGTTCGAGAAGCAGGCGAAGGAGTGGACGAAGAAGTACGCAAAGTAGAGTGTGGGTTTGTCAGCGGATGAAGAGGGCTCGTGGGGGTTGGGAGGGCTGGACAGCGGGATTCGACGAATGGCATCAGCGTCTGGGGTGCATTTATGGATAGGTTGGACGTCTGGCGATTCTGTGAAATTCATAGAAATCACAGCAGCGGCGTGTGCATAAGGATATCGGGGGGGGTTAGAGTTATTATTTGGTTTCCTCCGATATTTGGTAGCTCGCAGCGTCTTGGTGATAATAGTGTTCCCAAGGCTCATGTCATCTCTGTTGCAGGCGTTCAGGGCAACACAATAGGATGCTGTCTGGGTATTTAGGGACTGTAAATGATATTTATTGGGTAATTCTCTGGAAATAAACGTAAATAAAATAACAATATTATTATTTGTTCCCTCAAGCCATATTTTTTAACCAGGTTGAAAAAATCATTGATGGTTTAAATGCACAAAAATTCATATATCTAACAATTTCACATGCGTTAAAACGCAAACGATGTAATGAATAATCCAATAGAATAATTCAAGGATATAGGATTGTAACAAACTATCCTACCTGGAATTTATTTTATATTAATTTATTTTTATACATCCGATGTGAAGTCACACGACTGACTCGAGTTATTTATGTCGCTGCGTACAAATACATGCCCTGTAATTGGGGATCCGCAAAAGTCCCCAACCGCAATTCGGACCCCTGTAACGGAAATACGTATCGCCTTTCACCGCCAAAGGTTCCATCTTCATTTTATGTGTTTTAGATTCGGCTCAACACATCTCAGAAGACGCCATCTACCTATGTTTCCTCCTTCTTCATTTGAGCTTTAGTATCGAGTCGATTTTTCTTTTCGATTGACACATTCGTTTTTATCCACGGCAAAAACGGCTTTTGCGGCTTCAATTTGATTGGTGAAAACCCCCCCTACAACCGGCTACAACCCCCTTTCTCGGCACCAATCTGCGACGGAAACCTGCCCCATTTCGAATTCTACCTCGACAACCAGTGTTGATCTCGTCGGCCCTCGATACCTCGAGGCCCAATCCGCCTCGCACATCACCATGGGCGAACTGAAGACCGATGCGACACAGGTGGAGCGCACACAAGAGAAGATGGAAAACCGCGAGGCGCCTACAACAAAGCAGATGCTGCCGCATGGCTCGAGCGTGAATATCGCCCGGAAGGTGAAGAAGAAATCCGATGGCCCGCTGCAGATTTTGGCTGGCTGGCTGCTTGACAACCAAACAGGTATGTCGCGAAATTCTGTCGACATCAACTCGGTGTTGACCCTTCCCTCTCGTCTCCCCTTGTGACTGCTGCCTTGCGACGACGACAATTGCTGACCATGGTGTGAACAATTCAGGTTTCGCTTTCAACCTCATCGCCCTACTTTTCCTCACACACATGTCCATGTCCAAAGCCCGGCCATATACGTCCAAGTTCTTCACTCTGTCCCACTACAACCCCAACACTGGCAAATATGCCATCGGCCACGACGACGTCTTCTTTATGACATTCTGCATTGTGCTCTTTAGCGGTCTTCGTGCTGGAGTCATGGATTACATTCTTGCCCCGCTAGCCAGGATGTGGGGATTGTCGAAAAAGAAGGAAGTTACCAGATTCGCCGAGCAGGGGTGGATGTTGATATACTACTCTATATTCTGGCCCTTAGGCATGGTATGCGCCCTCAGCTCCGTGCGCGTTACGAGTTGTGCTGCGACTGACACTTTCTAGTACATTTACTGCAACTCGCCTTATTTCCTCAACATGACCGAGCTGTGGACCGACTGGCCTCAGAGGGAGCTTCACGGACTTATGAAGGGGTACATGCTCGGACAGTGGTCGTTCTGGATCCAACAGGTTCTCGTTATTAACATTGAAGATCGCCGAAAGGACCATTGGCAGATGTTGACCCACCACTTCGTCACCATCGTTCTTATCTGCGCTTCATACGCGTACCATCAGACTCGGGTTGGAAACTTGATTCTGGTGACAATGGATGTCGTTGATTTAATTTTCCCGGTAAGTCATACGAAATTACCCGCCGTGCACCTATACTGACAACTGCTACAGCTCGCCAAATGCTTTAAATACCTTGGATACACCTTAATCCCTGATATTCTGTTCGCTGTGTTCATTACAGTGTGGCTGATCACGCGCCACGTGTTCTTCCTTATGACCTGCTGGAGCGTTTACTCCGACTTGCCCAAGTTAATCACGTCGGCTTGCTACAGCGGCACCGCGGACAACCTCAAGGGCCCTCTCCCAGTTCCTGACGACTGGTCGCATCTCCTTGAGCCCTTCCGCGACCCAACGGGCATTGTCTGCTTCAACGACAATATCATGCTTGGCTTCCTGTACTGCCTTCTCATCCTGCAGGTCATGATGTTAATCTGGTCCGCCTTCATTGTTCGCGTCGCCATGCGCGTGCTCCAGGGCCACAGTGCAGAGGATATCCGAAGCGATGACGACGGCGGAGAGGACGTTGAGGAAGACGAGCTCGAGGAGGGTCACCCGCTCGAAGAAGAAGTTGGCGTCGAGGCCATCAATCTGAAGGGATGGGAGCGCCGCAACAGCGTAAAGAGGGCTGGAAGCTCCAGCGGCATTACGCTGCCCAGACACAGTGATCCTAAGGAGCTGCTCAATAGGATTGGATGCGAGAAACAGATCGACTGATGGGCGTCTTAACTGATGACCATTTCAAACTGCGCCAAGAGATCTGGGGTGATCAGACGCAGAGACCCATATTGGTGAACACCACCTTTGGGGTCGTCTTGGAGCGCCTGGGGACGATTGGCGTAACATGTTATCCCGCCCGATAGTGCTGTCAATACGATACAAGATGGGTCAGTACAATGTACTACCCATTTTTCTCCAGTCGACTAGAAAAGCATTGATCGGGCACACCTGGCGGCGTGTTGGAATCTGCGTCCAGGGGACGTCGAGAAATACAGTCGGGTCATTCATTTTGAGGCGGGGTCGAAAATAGAGAACTGAGGATACAACTTTTTAATAATCGAGTTAAGAAACGGCGTAGGGAGGACGGGAGGACTCCTTATTCTCAATGATGAGGAGGACCTGGATGTTTATGGCGTCAGGTTACTAGGATTAGGTTCAAATGATGGTGAGGGTTTACAATGTGTTAAGCTGTATATATTTCGGGAAGTATAGATGCGTTGAGGGGTATAAGTTGGAGTCATCTCGTGAGAGCTCAACTTGACATAGCAAGTAGCAGGCGTTATAATTTGATACCACCGCTGCCTCGTTTGTTTTTAACTTTTATTAGAATGATAATGAACAGATGCCCACCGAACGCTTGATCCAAGGTCGGTGTCATTTCATTATTTATTCATCAGACGAATAAGTTCCTTGTTATTTGTTGTACTTTGCACTCCGTTCTCTGTTTCATCCCATCAACACTGCTGACGTAAGGATCCCGAGGTCAAATTTTAGCTAAATCTCAGGGGCATTACCCGCATTGCCACATTAGGTTTAGTGTTTCAGCTGAAGCTACTGGGGTACCTTGGGGAGTAATGATAAGCCCCGGAATACCGGGGGCCCGCGACCTCCGAGGTGGACCCCCGGCTCCTATGTTAATAATTTCAAAATCTTACATTCTGACATTCTGACATCTTCAACGACAAGTCAGCAAATACCAGAAGAGGCCAGCAGTGTTCGTTATATAAGTCTATGGCTGCTGTCGCGGTTTTTTCTCTGTTTTATTGTGTCTAGTCCGCGACGCTGTGGCCCACAAGGAGCGAAGAACGAACTGAGCCCTGGGTTATTCGAAAGGATCCAACCCTGACCGTCCTCGACTATTTGTGGGATAATACAGTTCATAGGGCTTCAGACACGAATATCTTGACGGCCTCTGCTACTATCTCATTTTTATACGGCAGCAATGGCTCCATCCGAATTCTCCACACCCCTCTTGGCTTCGGTAGAGCAGGTGTCCTCTGGAAAGGACACACCTCCGCGGCGCAAGAAGACCAGCGGGAAGGAGAAGAAGACAAGCTCAAGAAAAGCTGGATCCAAGAGCACCTCCTCCGACGTCTCCTTACCGTCGACACCCAACGGCAATGTGGATCAACAGAGCAAGGAGTCGAGATACCTGGAGCGCAGGAAACCCCCTACTTTTCTGGGCCGCCTCAAACACATCGTCACTAAGCACTCCTGGATTATCCCTCTAGTTCTCATGACCGCCATCCTATCAGCCTATGCCTCCAACCCGACCGAGTCCAACATCATCCACCGTTTCATCTTCCTCTCCTACGCACAGGAGCCTCTCGAAGGTGCCGACCCCAACGCACCTACACAATATGGCAAGGGCCTTTGGGATATTGCCTTTGTGTCTTCCTATACCATCGTCTTGTCCTTCACCCGCGAGTTCATCACGCAAGAACTACTGCGACCCCTCGCTCGCTACTGTGGCATCAACTCGCGCGGCAAGCAGTACCGCTTCATGGAGCAGGCCTACACGGCTATCTACTTCGCATTCATCGGATCCGCCGGCTTATACGTCATGAGCGGGACCCCCGTGTGGTATTTCAACACCTACGGCATGTACGAGAACTTTCCACACAAGACTCACGTGGCCATTTTCAAGTTCTACTACTTGTTTCAGGCGGCGTATTGGTCGCAGCAGGCTATTGTCATGTTGCTGGGCTTGGAGAAGCCGCGCAAAGACTTTTATGAGCTCGTTGCGCATCACATCATTACGTTGACGCTTATTACCTTGAGCTACCGCTTTCATTTCACGTATATTGGCCTTGCCGTGTACATCACTCATGATATTAGCGATTTCTTCCTTGCTGTAAGTTGAATTGGGTTCTTATCCCCCACAACGATCCCCCGGGACTTTCAAGGGAGGTGCTAATTGTCTGTCTACAGTTATCCAAGTCTCTTCACTACATCGACTGCCCCGTGGTAGAATTATACTTTGGCACATCTATCGTATCCTGGATCTACTTCCGCCACTACCAGAACCTACGTCTCATCTACTCACTCTTTACTGAGTTCAAGACCGTCGGTCCCTACGAGCTCAACTGGGAGACGCAGCAGTATAAATGCACACTCTCCTTCGTGATCACGTTGAGTCTGTTGCTTATGCTCCAGTCCATCAACATTTTCTGGCTATACTGCCTTTTGCGCAGCGCCTACCGTTTCCTTGTGCACAACATTGTGAAGGACGACAGATCTGAGGTTGAGCAGTCGGAGATTGAAGACCAGGAGCGCAAGAGGGCTAGGAAGGAGCGCAAGGAGGAGGAGGAACGCCAGAGGGCCGCGGAGCTACTGCTGTTGAACGGCAATGGGTCTGCTAATGGCAGTGCCAAGGTTGCGGCGAAGGCCACTGGTAGCGGGAGTGTATCATCGTCGAAGAAGAGGAAGAGTGCACCGCGGCGATCGGCGGCAGCATCGCCTTGATGACCGTAAATGACTTATGGCATAGAGGGAAACGGACGACAAAGTACTAATTTTAATGTAATACATTTATAATTTTCATTATTCTTCATTTGTAGTTATTTCTTTTAAGAGTTTTAAATGTACAAATTCATTTATTATCAGAAAATATCAACATGCTCAGTCTCCCGCGAGGCTCGCTCTTGATAATCAGCTTCCCAGATGCTGCTGGTGATCGTATATTTTTGGTTGTCAATGGCTGGATTGCTGATTTTAGCCCTGAGTAACTGAACGCCTTTGTTCCCCTTATAGTTGCTGTAATCGCAATCGAATTATTCAGCCCCGCTATAGACTTTTTGGTAGTATGATCTGATAACGCATTGTTTCAGGACCTTGCCTATTTCATGATCACCTGACTTGTCAATGTTCTACATCCTCCTCCACCAGTCTCTCAACGACAGCATCATTTTTGACAACCTCAATTCTAGACTAGATTGACCCCTCCATGTAAAAATACCCGCACAATAAAACTGTATTATCTCTACTATTCTATGTTATCGTCGTTGCGGCGGTCTTTGCCCCAACTAGGACGAAAATGGAAGCCACTGAATTTCTCCAACCCAAACTTTGTTCGGATACCTGAATACCACAAAATTGAAGAAGAGACCCTCCCGGACTATGTTGCGTCGCAGTATCATCCTACTCGAATAGGAGAAGTTATCAAGGAGCGATATCAAGTTGTTGGGAAGTTGGGATTTGGATCTACATCAACTGCTTGGCTTGCGCGGGACATGAAGTGAGCTCCCTCTTTATCCATTAAGATAACCACTCAGATTCGATATGCTCACGCCACTATCATCACAGTGATCGTCAATATGTTATGCTTAAAATCTCCATCCAAGCTTCGTCTATGGGCCATCAAGTTGATCACGAGCTTAAGATGTACAAGCGTATGGAGCAATTCGCGAAGGGCCATCCTGGCCGTAAGGCCGTCAGAAGGTTACTTGACACGTTTTATATTGATGGACGTGAAGATAAACACCAGTGTCTTGTTCACACGCCATTATTTGAGACTATTCTGACGTTCTTACGCCGCAACCCAGTAGAGCGGCTGCCCTCAGCAGTCATAGCAGTCGTTCTGCACCGCCTATTTTTAGCACTGGATTATCTGCATACGAAGTATCAGATTGTGCATACTGGTTCGTGGCCCAATTTGTCGCCCCTTATTTTGTTTAATTCACTTAGTATTTTCTGATAGATATAAAGGCCGATAATATCATGCTCGGCATCAACGACGATTCGGTGTTTACCGATTTTGAAGAGTATGAGCTTCAACGCCCTGTCCCAAGGAAGGATACAGGCACAGACGGGAGAACAATCTATATGTCCCAAGATCTCCGCATGCCTAAGGACTTTGGTGCACCAGTCTTGTGCGATTTTGGTTCAGCCATGCTCGGTGACCAACACCACGCCGAATTCATCCATCCTAATATTTACTGAGCACCAGAGGTGATTTTAGGAGTTCCATGGACTTATAAGGTCGATATATGGAACGTAGGATGCATGGTAAAACTTACGACTTGGTTACTATGCGGCAATTTACTAACTGTTGGGATAGATTTGGGATATTTACGAAGGCGGTTCCTTGTTCAGCGGCCAAGACCCTGAATTTGAAAGGTATCGATGTCGAGCCCACCTCGCCGAGATAATAAATCTTCTTGGGCCACCGCCGCCGAGCTTTGTTGCCCAGGGGGAGCTACGAGACAAATTCATTTTAGCTGAAGGCAAGTCAATAACTTTGTTATCTTACACCCTGCTGACTTGCTTCATCCAAACCAAATCCACTAACTATATGGCACTTTTAGGTCATTTTTGCACCGAAAATTTATTAACAGGCCAGGTTCCGCTTGAGGAACGGGAAACCACCCTCGAAGGACTAGAAGAGAGAGAGGTATTTTTATGTTTTATGGGAAAGATGCTACAATGGGAGCCTGGCAAGTGTAGTTCTGCAAAGGAGTTGGTTGAGGATGAATGGATATAAATGTATTAAGATGTGTAATATAGCAAATATATGTACAATACAAGTATTAGTGTCTGTAGGTGCATATTAGAATGCCATCGACTTACTGGCAATGGCTGGGAACATGCACTATATATTTACAAGGCAGCTATAGGAGTTGGGAGTTAGCTTTCTCAATCCAGCGACTATACCCCGCATTCCGTAAAGTGGGTACCTGTCAGCCTTGCCAACCCCACACAACCTTGTTGTTCAGCCTTGTCCGGTTACGTCGTCATAAGCCGTCTTCAACTACGTAACTGGAAAATATCATGTGAGGTTATTTATTATTGGAACGGTTTATTTCAATCTACTATATAATCCAGTAATTCAGGTGGTACCTTGCTAGGCTCCTCGAATATATGTCTGCGCAGTCCTCGATCGCTATACACACTCTCAAATATCAGACGTCTCAGGCTATTACCCTTGGTTTGTAATATCTGTGATCTCGTACAGAATACCAAACTTGAAGACGCAAAGATTATCATTTAAAGCCGGCAATAGCAACAGCAATGTCGAAACGTCCCCCACCAAGTGATAGCGAAGGGAGAGGGATCATAAAACGAGCCCTGACGCCGACTGGATCGAGTCGCCCCAGCACTCCAACCGAGGTCTGGAAGCATGCCGCAAAGAAGCTGCAGCCAGTCCTCAAGGCCATGGTAGCCTTTGCCGCGAACAGAGAGTTTCAACAGCGGCCATCTCAGTACCGGCTGCAAGTGGCGAAGCAGCAGCGCGGCGCCATCACGCTTACGGTATGTTGTTATCCAGTTTGCCTTCCAAAACATTGAACCATTGCCGAAAGCTAAATCGAATTCCTTAGCCCCTCTTTGTTGGTATCTCTGCCGCTTTTACCGCTGACCCCAACGTCGCTGTCGTCGCCATTGCCCTCCACGACAGCGTCTACCTCCACGATTTTACAGTGCACAACATTCCCTTGCCCACTCCAGGTGACGGCACCGATGCAATCGCCGATTTCGTCATTAAATCCTTGGCCGCATACGAAAAGAAGTCCCTATGCAAATACATCGGCGGCGGTGTGCCAGTGGATCTCGAGCGGATCAGCCCATCGCTGTGCTCGAGGCTGTGGTCGGAATTAGATCTAGTGCCGCTTGCGCTGTTTCCTGACCAAGAGGGCTCGCAGACGGAGATGGAGGATTTTACATTTTGGAAGGATAGAGGGGTTGACGAGCAGGCGGATTCGATGGCGAGAAAGTCAATTACGTATGTCCCCAAGCAAGTGACATCCATATTTGCACCAAACTGACAACCCCAGGGCCTTCGGTCCGAGTCTCTCGCCATTACTTCAGGTTGGGTATCGCGGGATTGTGCAGATTGATGCTGGGTTCCGTGCCCATATGCATATGCTCGAGGACTATCAGAATACGTGCCAGGCAGTCACCTGGAACGCTATGTCGCATTATGCGGCAAAGCTGAAGGAGAAAAAGACGAAGGTCGCATTTTTCAGCAGCACACCCCAAGGTGGCGGTGTGGCTCTAATGAGGCACGCGCTTGTGCGCTTTGCGCGAACCATTGGGGTCGATCTACGGTGGTGAGTGAAGTTCCGTTTGACCCAATGTGTGCCCCCTTTTCCGGTCTGAGAAATTGCAGGTACGTCCCGAAACCGAAACCGGGTGTCTTTCGTGTCACGAAGACTATCCATAATATCCTCCAAGGCGTTGCAGAGCCCGGGGTGCGAATTTCAGATGAGGAGAAAGCTGCCGTGGACGGCTGGATTACTGAGCACGCCGAGAGGTACTGGCTCTGTAAAAAGGGGCCACTGCAACCTCCCTCTGAAGGCGGCGCCGATATCATCATTGTTAGTCCAAAATGTGCACCTAATTCCACATCCTCTTTAACACTGCTAGATCGATGATCCGCAAATGCCCAGCTTAATCCCCCTTATCAAGCTCATCACGCCTGACCGGCCAGTCCTATATAGAAGTCACATCCAGATCCGTAGTGACCTTTGCGACATGCCCGGAACGCCCCAACAGGATATCTGGGACCATTTGTGGTCGAAAATCGAACAGGCAGACATGTTCATAAGCCACCCGGTACCAGAGTTCATCCCGAAGAATGTACCCGCAGAGAAAGTGGCGTATCTCCCCGCAACTACCGACTGGTGAGTTTTGCCTTGGTTTGGTATGGTTTGAGTAAGTATGCTGATGCTGGAGTAGGCTGGATGGGCTAAATAAGCCGTTGGCGGATTGGGATACAGGGTATTATATGCACCTGTATAATCAAAGGGCGCACGGTATCCAGATGTGAGAGTTCGCCATTACCCCTCTGGTAGCCATACTGACCCATAACTTCCAGGACCGAATTAGGCTTCCCTGATCGTGAGCTCTGTTACCCCTAGACCTATGCAAGCCAGCTGACTCCGCGCCCTAGGCCAATACTTCGTCCAAATAGCACGCTTCGATCCATCCAAAGGCATCCCCGTTGTCCTCAAAGCTTATGTAGAGTTCCGCGCCCTTCTCGCCAAAAGAGTAGGCACATCAGAAGTCAAGAACGCCCCTCAGCTTCTCATGTTAGTCACATCCTTACTCCTTTCATTGCCAGGTCATGGCTGACAAACTCCACCCACAGCGTCGGAAACGGCTCTGTCGACGACCCCGATGGTACTCTCGTTCACGACCAGACGATGTCATATATCGCCACGCACTGTCCCCAGCTCGCAAGCTCCATCTCAGTACAGCGTCTCGAGCCAAATGACCAGCTTCTCAACGCACTCTTGACCAATGCACACACCGTTCTTCAGCTTTCCATCCGCGAAGGCTTCGAGGTGAAAGTCTCCGAGGCCCTCAAGAAGGGGCGGCCGGTGATTGTAAGCCGGGTTGGAGGCATCCAACTGCAGGTCCAGCATGAGCGCAACGGATTCCTCGTCGAGCCCGGAGATTGGAAGTACGCGGCAGGATGCCTGTTGAGGCTGTGGACTGACCATGCCCTGTATGATCAGATGAGCGAGGTGGCGGCGCGGACGGTGAGTGACGAGGTTGGGACAGTTGGGAATGCACTTGCGTGGTTTTATTTGGCAAGTAGGTTTCAAGAGGGAGGGGTGGAGGGGGCGGGG